>OX380346.1:13455739-13768289 GCA_947425015.1 Pterostichus niger | reverse complement strand
AACATTTGCAACAGTTGTGATTTAAATACATTCAAAGTTAATGACAAATCGAACAAATGGGCTGAATCTTGGTAAATTATTTTTACCTCTGCCCATATAATTGTTGTAATTAATCAAACAAGTATGTAATTTGTACTTCAATTTACAAGAAAAATCATTTGTCTAAAATATCATTATTAGTTTCTAGTTTAGTCTAGACGATTATTTATCCGAGGTAAGAAAATTCGAGAACTCATATCTAAAAAATATGATGTGGACACCACATGACTTCCTTGTACGCGTATTAAACTATAGATATTTTTTTTAATTGCACATATCTGACATTAAATTTTCAAATTTTTTGTTCTAATCCATAGCAAACTTAATTTTAAAAAAAAAAACAAAAAAATATATAATTTTTAAATTAACATATCTCGCTTATACAAAAGGCTAATTAAATAATTCTTAATGTGCTAGACGCAGAATTTAATTCTCTAAAACTTTTATTCCCAGCATTTATTTCTAAAATCAGAATAATTCCATTGTTTTCAAGGAAAACTGTTAGTAGCTTTATGTAATGTATCACTTCCGGTTAGTCCCTTTTAACCAAAATCTATTATGTTATTTCCATTGATATAGTAGTCTTATATACAAAATTTGAAAAGTTTTGGATTATATTTTGATATAGTTTTTCATTAAAATCTATTATAGGCTTCAAGTACCACTTCCGGAAGTTATATAATGACTAAAAAGGGAGGTGCACAACTAGATGTTACAAGAGTCATAAATACAAAATTTTAACTTTCTACGGCTTACCGTTTTTGAGTTATGCGAGATACATACGTACGTACAGACGGCACGACGAAATTAGTCAAAATGGATTCAGGCCATAATTCCTATTTCCACTGAAATCTGAGAACTGGAAATTTTCGCGATTACAATACTTCCTTTACTTCGTACAAGGAAGTAAAGATACACTTGGTCCAGCTGAATCAGATACCATTATAATTGAGAAGAATTTCCTGTGATGCATTGTTCCGAATAAAATTAATATTCCAAAATGTCTACATCTAAATAAAAAGAAGATAATTTTAGCGGGATTTATTTAACTGCGTAAAAGAAATAAAAATCCTGGCAAGAAACATAAAATTTAGTTAGTAAAAGCGTTGAAAAGTGCAATTAAAACAGAAAATAAAAACTAAACTAAATTGAACCCCGTCTAGTGAAAGAAGAGCCAGAAAAAGAAAACAAATAGAAACGTTAAATGAATCACGCAGTTGCTAAATATTCTTTGCACGGTCGTTCTGGCTTCCGACGAGCCGTGAACTTCCACCAAAAAATACACTTCTTTCGAATAGTATACCTACAGGGCGATTCAAACTAACGAAAAAGAAGAAAGACATTCATTTACTCAACTCTTAACTCGATGGAATAATTTGAATACAAGATTTTACTCCCCCAACTTGTAACAATAGTTTTTTTGACATTTTGATGAATCGTCACGTTTAGACCTAACGAATCCTAAATCATATTTAAAATAAAGTCTTATATTAATTGTTTGTGTGGTTGGCACTTGGTGAAACATTTTAAATTATAAAATTAAAACACTTGGTATATTTCACATAAACTTTTTTTTTATTATTATTTATACGACGCGTTTCGACTTTTCAGTCTTCATCAGGTAACCTGAAGAAGACTGAAAAGTCGAAACGCGTCCTATAAATAATAAAAAAAAAAGTTTATGTGAAATATACCAAGTGTTTTAATTTTATAATAAAATAAAGTAAGTTTTTCTGATAATTTACAAAATACATGTGAATTTTGATTATAAATCATCACACCTTTTTACCCAATACTGAATGTGGCACACTGCCTAAGCAAATCTCGGTAAATAATATATTTATGCGATTAATAAATAAATATATCAGTTTTACCCATTACTGGGTGTGGCACTCTGTCGTAACAGATTTCGGTAAGTGATATGTTTCTTCGCGTAAAGTGCGGTTATCAGCCGTCAAGTCACAGTCCTCAAAAATATTATAGGTGGGGGAGCAACAGGGGTAGATTTTGTATGGTGAAAATTGTTTGTCGGCTGTAGGAACAGAACCCGGGTTCTCAAATCCACAGTCCGACTCGATACCACTGAACCATCTACCACATAAATTTTGATTATATTTTCTATACATATTATAAAAAAAAAATTATAGGTTATATTTACGCTATGCCAGCAGAAACCTTCGAAACATTTACAGAACATATACTCATTAGACTTATCAACTTATCAATCTTTGTCAAACATTTTCATCCTAACACACCACCCCTAGCCGCACTCACAATCATATTTCCTTCCATACAAGGTTATTTATTCCTCACACTCAGAAATGTTTTATCATGAAACAAACCTTCAATCACATCCATCCATTCACTACTAAACACTTGTTTCTTTACGTTTTCATTCAACATTTGTTCTACATGCTCAAATCATCTCAACTTCTATTCTCTAACAACAAATGTAAAAAGTTCTTACCTTAGAAGGGATGGTAGGTAAAATAAAATAAATATAAATATATCAACACGCCTTTTACCCATTACATTTAAAGGTGGACCATCGTATTACCAATACAGGGATTTTGAAAATTCATAGCCTTATTTATTTTTGACATCAATAAAGTTGAAAATAATCAAATGGAAATTTGCTCTGTGTTATGAGGGCTGGTGGGATAAAATCTTGTTAATATCAAATTGTAACAAAAGTAGGTAAAGGTTCGAGTGACTTGGAATTCACTATAAACTTAAATAAATGTTGAGGGTGACAAAGACTTGGGTGCATCGGCGCAGGTGCACCCATGATAAAACAAGAGGGGTGCTGCCACTGGCTATAATTATACTATGGGTAGTTGTGGTTCTGTGGACAGACCAATTGTTTCACAAACGAGAGTTCGCGATTTCAAACCTCGATATTCCAAATTACTAAATAAATATATCATCATGCCTATTACCCATTACTGCCGGAGAAAATCTGGGTAAGTGATATATTTCTTCGCGTGAAGTGCGGTTACCAGTCGTCAAATCACGGCCCTCAAAGATATTAGTAGAGGAGGAGCCACAGGGGTAGATTTTAAATTGGTGAAAATTGTTTTTATCGGCTGTGGGAGGGTAGGTATGCGGAAGGTCCCTGGTTCGAATCCAGGCGTCATCAGAATTTTTCTGTCATAATATAAATTAACTTTAGTCAAAAACTACAGGTATGATTACCTTTAATAATCACACAACTTAATAATATTAGCTCTAAGCTTGGGTATGAATCCCTCATAATCAAAAACTGTGTCACTGTAGACGAACCCGGTTGTCAATGCCTATATAGGAGTCTCTCGGAACGAAGCTACGCTTAGACACTGTGACAGAAAAATTCAGTTGATGCCATATTTCGAACACAGGTGACGTGGTGTAGCGGTTAGCATCTCTGCCCGGTATGCGGAAGGTCCCTGGTTCGAATCCAGGCGTCATCAGAATTTTTCTGTCATAATATAAATTAACTTTAGTCAAAAACTACAGGTATGATTACCTTTAATAATCACACAACTTAATAATATTAGCGGTAGGTATGTGCTTATTTTTGAAAGTAAATTCTACACAATTTCAGTTGATAATATATTATACTCGTAAGAATTGAATACGAATCAAAAGGATAAGAAAGGAAAGAAGCGTCGTGCTACGATTATTTTTGAAAATGAATTCCAGTCGCAATTAATAAGTTCTATGGTCTAATTTTGTTTTCAACACCCTGCATAATATGAGTACGTAACGTATGTCTCGTATCAAAAATAAATCCAATGACGTAGCTGTCATTTTAATGAACATAGCATATATGTATATTTATGTAAGTATATTTATGTATATATATATATATATATATATATATATATATATATATATAATTTTTCTTTTATCTTGTTGACATACATTTCTATTGTTTTAGAGATTTAACCCTGTCAAGTTTGAGAACTAGTTTTAAAGTTTTATTTTTTGTTTGTTTGTGTCATTAGTGTTGAATAATCTAGTTTTATATAACGCTTTCTATGTCGTCATGAACGGAAACACTATCTCTTATTCATAATTTAATTGTTACGTAATATAATTTAAATATTTAAGATAAACCTATCATCTTTAAGACATCCATAGATCCTTGAATCTCTCCCACACTTAAACCTTTCAAAAAACCAAATCAGTACCTTCCCGTCCCCAGCATTATCCTTCATCAGCCCTTCATTTGTCCTTGAATCATAGAAATTAGCATCCCAATCTCTCAATCTCTCACCACTCTTACATTCACAGCATCCGCGTCGACTTGCGTTTACGAGGAACTCGGTAATTCCTAAGCAGACTTGATCCGTTAATTCTATCCGGCATCGCCCACGATCCAGCGTTGCCACGTGCAATGCGACGATGCCAGACACCGGGGGACAGTGTATATCGGTGATAGGCGGAATTTAAAGTGGTGTAAGAAATCAGGATGATATACTAAGTGGGTGGTGGGAAATTAGAATTAAATGTATTGTGGGGAATTGAAATAAAATGGGGCGGTTAAAGAATTAATCACGCACCTACATATGTTTGTGCAGGATATACTATTTTCATTTTAAACTGGAGGGATCGGTATAAAACGATTAAATGCACCGCAATTACGTTTATAAAGGAACTCAAAATATGACCCGTTATAACTGGTGTCACAAGGTTCGCACTGGGTTGTACAGACTCATTCGCCTGTACGTGTATAATAAAAACAAAAAAATACAATCTTTAAATAAGTATATTTTCTTATTCATACGATACAAGTATAATATATTATAAATATTATATACAAACATAATCTAAACATTTACCTACATTACTCAGACTGATTCAGTACAGGATATTTAATCTTCTTATTTATTTATTTATTTATTATTAATCGATCCAACAGGATACAAGATCCCAATTACAGGACGATTAAACAGAATACAAAAAAATAAAAGAATGAGTTGTCACAAAAGAAATAGACAGAAATATAAGAAAATATACAAGTAACTTAAACAGAGAAATAATTAATTAATAAACGCTTAAATCTAGGTAAGGAATCGCCAAATATGTCAATGTCAATGATACATGATATACTATTATATGCTACACAGAGTTGTCTTATAGGGGATTTCAATTCATTATTGAGTAACATAACTGCTAATTGGATAATTTAATCCGAATTAGTAATTTTTAAATGGTCAATCATAGGAGAATAAACGGTGGACAAATAATAGCGTATGCTGACGATGTAGTGCTAATTACAAAAAGAAGAGAAATAATGGAAGAAATGGTACAGGAAATAGTTACAGAAGGAGAAAAAGTGGGATTAAAAATAAATGCAAATAAAACAAAAATAATGAGATATGGAAAACAAACACAAGGAGAAATAATAAAAATTGGAGGGATAGCATTCGAAGAAGTAGACAAATATAAATATTTAGGTGTAATGATAACGAACAAAGGGGACAGAGAAGCAGAAATAAAGGAAAAATTATTTGCAACAAATAAAGCATATCACATGCACAGAAAGCTTTTAAAAAGTAAATTACTAACAAGAACGACAAAGATGAAAATTTACAACACAATAATAAGGCCAGTATTGATGTACGACGCAGAAACATTAACAATAACAAAAAAAGAAGAAGAACAACTAAGAATAATAGAGAGAAAAATATTAAGAGATATACTAGGCCCAATCAAAGTGGACTCAAATGAATACCGGATACGAATGAACTATGAACTATTACAAGAAATTGATGGGGAAGACATAGTTAAAAAAATTAAACAGCAAAGGGTAAAATGGTTAGGCCACATATGGAGAGCTGGAACAGAAGAAATGATACACTCCATACTGCAATGGGACCCTGGATCAAAGAGAAGAGGAAGACCACGGTCAACATGGCTGAATGAAGTAAAGGAGGACCTTCACAATGCTGGAATCACAAATTGGAAGACGAAAACAAATGATAGGAAATTATGGAGAAGTATAAGTAAGAAAATTTGAAAAGGAAAATTAAGGGACTGATCCTCCCTAAAATGTAAAGGATCTAGAGAGCTCCAGAAGGAGCGGCGCAACCCCACTTGGGGTGTTAAGCCACTATATATATATATATATCATAGGAGAAAACAAGAATAATTTTAGGCTGAATACGACCCTTAAAAATTTACCTGTTGTGACCATCGTTAAGCGATTTGTGGTAGCCGCACTAATAGATTTCATTGTAGTTATATGGGACAGGGACGTGTAATCGTTTTATGCCGATCCCTCGGGTTTAAGATGAAAATACTATACAATTCTATACTCTAATACGAGCAAGTCTTGTCTGTTTGTCTGAGTAAGGCAACAATCTCGGAATCGACTCAAAAAAAAATTGATAAAACTTAGTATTCTAATGGTTTTTGGCATCAAAACACGATTTAGCTATGTCCCATTCTCTGGAAAATTCATTTAGTAGTAATTGCATATAATGATACCAATATCATCAAGTTGCCCGCTTACGCGCAATATTAATTCTGTATTTTCTAAGTTTTTCACACTACACTACAGTTACAAATTTAAATCTTTAAAAGTGAGTAGCACTATACCAACAGTCAAAAACACACCCAGAACTGAAAAACATGGCAAGTGGTCTACGAAACAGAACAATTTGGGGACATCTACCCTATATGATAATACTCATTTCATGAAAAAATATTCAAAATTATACATTATTCCGGCAACAAACAATAAAAATATTATTCTTCAAGTGAATTAATTAATGTATACACCAAAATTCATTACATAATTTCAATATATAAATATCTTCTTCTTCTGATAGCGCTACAGCCCAAATTGGGCCTGGGTCTACCGGGCACACCGAGCCGCAGTTTTTACACTGCCGTACTGCCGGTTTTCGTAGTCGAATGCTACATTATTTAAAACGTATAAGTGACTAGCTTATGGCATCCGAGTGTGATAAATACATGTAACTGTATTTTTATATTTTACGACAAATCACACATTGTCGACCAGAGCTGGGAACTACTTAAAGTAAAAATACTGGAAGTAGTACTTTAAGTATATCACATACTTAAAATACTTTACTTAAAATACTTTTTAAAATTAGTATTAAATACTGTACTTAAAGTACTTTTTTTCATGCAAAAGTACTTTAAATACTTTCATGTACTTAAAGTACAAAAAAGTATTTAAAGTAATTAAAATACTTTAAATACTAAATACTTTTCTCATGCGCATAACTGTAAACTGATGCGTATTTCGACAGTTCGAGTCATCAAGGGGGGAGCTTGTACAGGATTAAACAAGTAGTACTTTGTTGCGTTCACTGTTAGCTAGTGTCTATATTATAAAATCAAGAAAGGTTAGTAACTATTTTGCTATTTGATATTTGTTATATTAAATATATATATATATATATATATATATATATATATATATATTCAAACAGTGAAAACATTACAGATTATTTAGCATTTATTTTGTATGTACTCGAAGGTAAACATTTTAATAAAATCATGATATAAATATTGCAATGAACTGAATTAGATTTTTTATCTAAAGTTTTGCTTTAATGCTTTTACAGTCTAGTACCTAATAATTGTTAAAAGAGCTATGATTAAAATTAATTAAATAATTTGTATTCAAGTTGTCCTATATTACACCACTGATGTCATTAGCACCCGTGGAAAGACTATTTTCTTTTGCGACCATAATTAACGCACCACGACGCCATGCATTAAGTGATGAACATTTTGAACAACTAGTACTGCTTAAAGCTAATTCATGAATAACAATTCATAGTAAATGGTTATGAATTTCGCAGGTACCTTACCTAACTTACTACTAAAGGAAAAAAACCTTGTTTATTTTTGCTATTATTTTTACTTAGCACTTACGTATATTAGTGTATTGTTTAAAGTTATTACGTACCTCATATCTCTTTATAGTTTAATATTGCAATATAAATATGTATGTATATTTGTATGAAAAAATAAAATAATATAATTATATTTATTATTAAAATAAACAAAAATCCGTCTGTTTTGGTTGCTAAACTCCTTACTTCTTTTTAATTCAAATATCTTCCATAATATTACCAATATTGTTTTTAAATTGAATTCTGTAATAAAATAACCTAATTGTTAATTTTACTTAGTATTTAGTACTGTAAGTACATTTGAACGCAAAAAAGTATTTTAAGTAATACTGGTACTTAGTATTTCAAATACTTTTTTAGAAGTATTTAGTATTTAGTATTTAAATACTTTTTTTGAGTACTGGTCCCAGCTCTGTTGTCGACAGGCGGATTCGAACTGACGAACCTTGGTTCGGGTGAGGTCACAGTTTGTTAAGATATAAATATATAAATATATAAATATACACTAGCAAAATAAAAACTTTAAACCAATATATCTCCAGATGTTAATATTCACTTGGGATGGTTTAGCAATAAAGTGACGATATAGGCTATATAGTTTGATCAAAGAAATCGATTCAAACAAAAATCAACTCGATATCACCAACTATTTCGAGATATGAATGAGCAAAAATTTAAAAGAAAATTGGGGAGAAAAATTGTTTCTTATCTCTATTTCTATAATTCTGTCTTCCAGATATTACTTCTCTTAAACGGAGTACGAGGCCTGAGTTAGGATCTCGAGTACTACAAGTGTTACGACTTCAATCGAGTTAGATAAAATTTGATACTTAATAGTCCAATTAAACAACGATTTAAAAGAAAAACATATTGTAAAAGCTAGAATGAGGAAATTAATGTTCATTTTAAAATGATGGTTGACAGTTAATTTATATGCCAAATAATTTCATTTTGATTTTACCTATTTAAATTAAATTCTTTGGCGGTTTAATTAGACATAATGGACAAACATTGTGACATCATGAACGTGGGTTTATTTTTTGGTAAATATTGTTTTTTATGTTTTTCTGATAATAAAACTTATTTAATTTAATTTATCCACAATCAACTCATAATATGCATTTATTTGTACTCATTGCAACTGTATAAAGGGACCAATTATACACTAGTGGATTAAAGTAATTTTATTCCACTGTTAAAAGAATGAAGGAATAATGCACAGAAATAATTCAAATTTATTGAATTACTTATTAATATTAACATTTACATTTATATTAACACTGAAATCATTGTTCTTCAACATGGAATACTTAAACCACGTTGATGAAACCGCATACTTTTTCTTGATTTTATAGAAATATGAAAGCATGACTTCTTCATTTATTAACCTTACTCTCCGTTTTTCTCTCCAGCTCATAAATTCAGTAAACTCTTTTTCATAAAATTCCTTAGACTTCGCTGGCATTAAACGTCAAGTTGCTTCAAAAACTTCTGTAGGAATACATAGAGTCAATTTCTTCCATTTTTCATAAAATTCATAAATTTTTTCAATGTAACACACGATAAACAAACATCCTGTCATAGCAACAAACGCCACAGTAATGCATTTTTTTTTTGACAGCACGTATCTAGAATCTGATAAATTAAAAAATGACATTTTGTAAAATGAATTAATTTTGAATAAAAGTTTTGATTGTGGATATATTATATTCGTGTTTTAGTTGCGCATTATCCACTCAAGATAATTAAATGCTCGAACTTCGTTCTCGCATTTAAATAATCTTTCGTGGATAAAACGTCACCTAAAACACTTATACAATAAATAACTATTATAGATCTGATGATGAAAGTTTTATAAATTCGGTACGTCCATTATTAAAACGATGTATACTCGTACATGACTTATTTTTGGATTTCTGAAGCCTTTTTCATCTTTATTTATTAAATGGCAATCGAACTATAGTAATGAGAGGTTTTCAACACATTCAAACTATCCCTTAAATAACATATTTGGGAGTCATGATTTGGCGGCAAATTAATAACCACATTCAGAAATAAGGAAAATGACGTAAGGAAAAGTTGATAAAACAACTCATTCAAACTATTTACTTATAGAATGATCAACAAGACCAGACTGAATTCCTCGAAGTCTGATCTAAAAAGTGAGAAGATTTTGCGTTAGTAAGAAAGACCGGGCGACGCCAGTCGTCTGACCGGATGTCGTTGCCTTCTAGACGAGCGTAAATTGTCTGGCAACGAGGATATCCGCGTGTGCCGCTCTCGACACATTGCGTTAGCGCTGGTTATTGTGCATACACACTACATGCCGCCCATGATGCTGTGTTTCTACTAACTTGACGGTTGCTCATTCATAAATGTGTTGGGACAGTAGAAGCAATTAACTCCCACGGCTTCCTGGCTGAGTGCATGACTGCATTGGGAATTGTAGCGTGGTGCTGCTGCTTCGTTGACGATGTTATGTTTTGTTTTACATAAAATATTTACAAATAAATATGTCATCGCGGTATTTTATTTACTCTACAATTTAGTTCTGCATTTATATGTTCAGCATCTTACAGTTTTCACTTAAAATTACTCGTTCAGATTCCTCTCCACTATTATCTTTAAATGTCACTTGCAACTTTTGTTTGAAACATTTATCTCCAGTATCGTTTATAAACTAACATAGAACCGGCAGTACGGTGGTATGGATAGCGTTAACAATTATATGAACTACCACACTGCGGCTCGGTCCCTGTATTGTAATTGGAATTAAGGTCGTATTGTACAGCGTAACATAAATAAATAAATATTCAAAATAAATAGATTTTGTTTACAAATCAAAAGTGTTTCGCAAAAAATTATGCTGCCCAATTATACAGGCTGTAATTTAATTTGTATATCAAAATTTAAGGATATATATTATATTGAACATATTGATCATAAATCAGAAAGAATTTTGTTGAGAATTCACCACACGTCACTGTCATACATACATAACATCACGCTATATCCCATTAAATGGGGTAGCACGAACCCGTCAACATTCTCATCCTGACACACGATACTCGATTCGACCACATAAACACTTCCTCCATACAAACTCTTTCTTTTCTCACAACCAAAATCCATCAACACACAACAAACATTCATCCATTCGCTAGTGTACACTGCGCATGTTTCTGAAGATGGTCTCCACACAATTGCAGGTAAACACTCGAAACATCTAACCAATTAATCTAAAATCAAGAATCATACGCTTGTCTTCATTCATCATATTTATCCCGCAATTAATTTTCTCCAAACATTCCTATCCTGACACACCACTTTTGCTTCAACCACATTCATAATTCTTTTCATACAAGCTCGTTTATTCTTCACGCTCAGAATCTTTCACTCACGCAACAACCCTTCAATCATATTCATCCACTTGTTCCTAGGCCGTCCACGCAAACTTTCACCCTCAATTTCACCAACATACACCTGTTTCACCAATCTGTCATTCGACATACGTTCTACATGACCAAACCATCTCAACTGACTTATTCCCACTCTTCTTACAACATTCTTCCCAATCTCACATTCATCATACACCAATGTATTCCGGACACGATCTCTTCTAGTATATCCACACGTCACTGTCAACCAATAGAATCACGAATTTGTTTGAAAATGAACCAAAGAAATGTACATTTCGTCGGAAATTCATCGCTGGTGCAATTGATATCGGAAATACCACTGTTAATAATATCTTTGGTTACGAATAAAATAAATGATATTTTCAATATTTTCATAAACGTCAATTTTGAATATTAAATGTACACTGAAAAAATGTAGAATTTTCATCACTGTAATACCTAATTAATAATGTGCAAATAAATACCTAACTATTCTTGTTAATTAACTCTTGTTTAATAAATTCTCAAGCCGAATACAACTCGTAGTATGAAAATTGACATAAATATACATTCGTTGTTATGGAAATAGGAAACACATAACAACTCATAATTTATGTCAAAATATTTTCAGCAATTTTCATACTACTTGTTATATTTTATATGAAAATAGTAAAGTTATCAGTAATTTGCCAAAGAATAATATTTTGGGTACTACTGGTTGTCACATTCCGATTTGAAAAAGAAACAAAATATGTTATGGAGTGTTCATTAGCGTAATTAATTATAATTAATTAAATAATTAAATCTCACTACGTTAACGATGAAGTTAACCGACAGAATAAATTACAAAATTATTTGATTAATTTATATATTAGATAATACGTTTTTAATTTGTAATTACTTATTATCTATTTTTGTGTGTAATATTGTAATACTAAAAGTAATTATCAACCCAGTGGCCCAACACTGTTCATTTGTTTAGACCTATTTTTAAATTTACGAATGTCTACAAAAATAGTTTTAATTTGTGATCAATGCATCTAATGCCCTTTAAATTTTGTTATATAGGTTTAGATTCACCCTGTATATAACAATATTAGATTTAGCCACAGGCCTTATTTAAATAAATGATTTCATTTTAATGTTACAGTTACAAAATCATTAAAAATCATAGTTAGTAGATGATTTTCTCAAACTATAATGATAAATTGTATTTTTCTACGATTGCTATGAAAAGTTGAAAATTATGCTCTCATTTGTCATCGTAAAGTTGACATTTCTGTAGAACAATCGAAAAATATCTTTGTCGCACGTCTCCAATGGTAACGCGAGAAAACGATATTAAATGCGCACTTATTTCAATAGTTACCAGGGATACAAACAAAACAGAAACTTGTCATATTGGACAGTTGACAGAACGTATTTATTTTCAGTACGTATACGTTTATTAATAATTTGAAGATGCAATCGTAGAAAAAATTATGTGTACATCACAAGAGTAAAGTGTCTTTGTTCCTCTTACACTCATACTCTGGCAATTCGTCAGCTGACAGAACAGGTAGAAATTCTCGTTTATGTTACAATTAACTACCATGATAATGATATGATAATTCAAACATATCACAATTCGCTGCATTGCAGCTCAACACTGCTTCATCAATCCATCGACCATATGACGAGACCGGATGTCGTGGGCCAAGCCGTGGGCGTATTTCCGGGTACGTTGCAACAGGCGCGCCACTACGGTCGTGGGAACTACGCGAACCAACGTAAACAGCACTGCAGCGGTGCGGTGCGAATACAGTATGAGCAAACTGGAGACTGCAGTGTAGATATAAAATACAATTATCTCCTGTAATGATTACCTCCAGAGAGAGGAGAGGTTGCTAGTGTATACAGAGAGGTAATTAAAACATTTGAGAACAATATTTTAAAGGATTATGCTGACAATGCTTCAAATAAAATAAATAAATAAATATATCACGGATTTTACCTATTACTGGGTGTGGCACTCTGTTGTAGCAAATTTCGGTAAGTGATATGTTTCTTCGCGTGAAGTGCGATTACCAGCCGTCAAATCACGGCTTTCAAAGACGTTAGTGGAGAGGAAACTACAAGGGTAGATTTAAATTGATGAAAATTGTTTATCGGCTATGGGAATCGAACCCGGGATCTCAAATCAAAGTTTGCGAATTTACAAAGTAAGATAAGAGTTCTAATACCGATGTGGAAAAAAAAATGGTAGATTGATGACTAGGAAATTTATAGCTAAGTCAAAAGTTATGTATTTTCAGTAGTTTTATTAAAATTACCAATATCATGAATAACTGGGAGAAAGTTAATACAAAAATTTAATATATTTATTAATATAATGATGTATTTTTAGAAATTAGATCAAAATTTTGAAATCATTTTGTTTATTGTACATGGGGTAAATGGCTCAGTGGTATCGAGTCGACCTGTAGATCTGAGAACCCGGGTCCGATTCCCACAGCCGAAAAACAATTTACACCACGTTAAAACTACTTCTGTGGCTCTCTCTCCACTAACATCGTTATGGCCGTGATTTGACGGCTGGTAACCGCACTTCACGCGAACAAATATATCATTTACCGAAATCGGCTACGACAAAATGACACAATAAGTAATGGGTAAAGCATGATGATATATTTTAATTATTTTTTTGTTCATTATTTCGCATATAAATTTAATAAATAACCCACACCTCTTTCCCATTTCAAGGGTGTGATAGATAGCTCGATGTCGGTCTATGGCAATAAACCTTTTTTCTTTATCTTACCTATGTCGGCTGTGGATTTGAGAACCCAAGTTCAATTTTAGAAGCCGACAAACTTTACTCCCTGTGGCTCCTAGCATCTTTGAGGGCCGTATTTTTCCGGCTGGTAAGTGCACTTCTTGTGCAACACTAATCGAGATTTGCTACGGTTGAGTGCTACACCCAGTAATGGGTAAAAGATGAAATGATATATTTATTTATTTTATTGAGTGTGAGGTACTTGGTCGTGCCAAATCTCAGTTAATGAGTATCGAGTCGCCTTGTGGATCCCCACAGACGACAAACAATTTTCGCCACATTAAATCTACCCCTGTGGCTTCCCTTCCACTAACATCTTTAGGGGTCGTGATATGACGGCTGGTAACCGCACTTAACGCGAACAAATATATCACTTACCGAGATCTGTTTCGACAGAGTGCCACGCCCAGTATTGGGTAAAAGACGTGATGATATATTTATTTATTTATTTATAAGAGTGAAGTGTAGTTAATATGCGTCAAATCACTTCCCTCAAAGATGTAAGAAGATGTGGAGCCTCAGAGTTAATTTTAATGGGGTAAAAATCACCTATAACTTAATAAATATATTCGTGCATTATGATTTATTTATAAAAACAATAATATCTCGTTTAAAAAAGATTAGTGTTTAGGTGCCAACTTTAAACGTAATTAAAGGTACAATTTCTCTTAATTGTCAGGTGTCTCATATATTATAAATATTATCATTGCCAATCTGACCTTAATTTTTCCACGAACAGTTTTTAAACAAATTAATACGTTTGATTTATTTATATTTCTTTTATCTAATAATTTAATATTAATAATGAAATTTTTGTCGTTCTCTCCAGTTAAGTATATAAATTTCAAAATAACATTTATTATTTACTGCTAATAAATTATTTAATGACATTTTATCCTAATTAAAATATAATTTATTTATTTGTTACGTTGCACAACACGAAATAAGTCCCAAGTGCAGCACAGAAAACCCACAACTTACGGAATAACATAATTATTAATCATCACGCCTATTACCTATTTATTACTGTCGTGACAATCTGCCGTAGCAAATCTCAGTAAGTGATATATATCTTTGCGTAAAATGCTGTTACCAACCGTTTTTAATGTGGTAAAAATTGTTTGTCGGCTGTGGAAATCGATCCCGGGTTCTCAAATCCACAAGCCGACTCGATACCAATGAACCAACCTACCCCATATAATAATTATTAATTTATATAAATTCAAAATATTTGTTTAGTGCGGCCCTGTGCGCCTTTTAAACAAATTAATAAGTAACAATGAATAAGCTCAATTTCAAAATGAAATAATAGAATAATCGCTAACGAGAAAAAACTAAACAGCGTAGCAACAGAACAATCGAATGAACAATATTAAATTAATTATTGTTTTAACTGATAGTTACTTTCTCCTAAGAGAAAACAACAAACTTGCCAAGATACGAAGATAATACTCCTTCATTAAGATAATCCATTTTAATCTAGAGTAGTGGATTACCGCAAGATTATGGACTATTCCAACTTTTCTATTTATTAATCAACTTCATTTAATTATACTCTAGAAATTAAAATGATTATCTTTTCTAATTGGATCACAATACAGCATTAGTATCGACCAATGGATAAGAAAATAATACAATATTAAACATTCAATCAATTAGTTCTTATATTTGTTTCCATGCGATAAGAATTATTAATATTGTACACTCAGTTTCAAATTTACTTGTGTATATTTGGAATATACTCGTAAAAGTGTTCCAAGAATTAAATTGGAACAAATTTTATCAAAAGATAAAAATTATAAGTAAATACTTAAATAAATATATCATTTTACCAATTTTTTATTACAGCACTCGACTCTTAATAATATATTAGCGAAATGCGGTTAAATTATGTTTCCAAAAGATGTAAGTGGAGCAGGAGCCACAAAGGTACTGTGCTGAAAATCTATTGTTAGCTTTGAAAATCAAATTCTGTATTAGTGATGTACACGAAGATGATACAATACGAATTAAGATTTTCGTCTTGTATGTCTTAATTGCTTTACTTGAAAACTAGTCGTCACATGTCCTAGCACTTTAATATTTATTAGAAAACAGTGTAGTAATAAGAATGTATCAAAAAACAATATTTTATATAACTTACGTTTAAATTATATTTTAATTTTGTTATCATTTTTATGTAATTATATGCTAAAAATGATGCCGCATGTTATATCACTCTCACATGTTCAGTGGTATCGATTCGTCCTGTGGATCTTGAGAACCCTGGTTCGATCCGTACAGCCGACAAACAATTTTCACCAGTTTAATCTACCCCTGTGGTTCCCTCTCCATTATCATCTTTGGGGACCGAGATTCGATTGCTCCACAGTAAACTTTACGATAACAAATGTCAACTTTTCATAGAAATTGTAGACAAATTGTTATTAAATGAAGTTTGCTATAGATTTCCTTGATGAATGTTAATTGAAATTAATTTAAAAATTATTTTTGACTTTTTCTTATGAACTGTATGGCGATAAAATTAAGGATACTTCTTATACTGCTCATTTACGGAAAGTGTTCAAGTAGTAAACTAAAATTAGTATGGTACTTATTTGTATTATTCATAGTATTTTTTTTACATGATTTTAATTTAAAGCTAAACAATTTTATAATTATAACATATTAAGAAGTAATTCAAACGTCTGTCTATTTACGGCCATATAATATAATACAAACTAACCTTTAATAAACAAGTAGTTCCGCCCTTCTTTCTCTAAATATAACCACTGACCCCACCTCGTAATATTCAAGGAAAGACGAAGCTAAATGAGAAAATTTTTCGTCTCATTGTAGATCAGTGCAGAATACTGATTCCTAATTGCACAGTTCGATACGTTGCCACTAAGTATTTACTCTTTTTTTGTATAATTATAAATAGATGTAGTTGATCTATAAATAAATAAATATATCATCACGCCTTTTTCCCCTTTACTAGATGTGGCACTCTGCCTAAGCAGATTTCGGTAAGTGATATATTTTTTCCGCTTGAAGTGCGGTTACTAGCAGTCAAATCACGGCCCCCAAAGATGTTAGTAGAAGGGGAGCCACAGGGGTAGATTTAATTTGGTGAAAACTGTGTGTCGGCTGTGGGGATCGAACCAGGGTTCTCAAGATCCACAGGCATACTGCAATAAAACCCAAAAATTCTATGTCCAAAACCTACATCTTACCGCGCTCAGCTACATAAGATTTCTAATTTATTTCAACAAAAAAAAAATATTAGTTTGACAGATAAATTTTTCAAGTAACCAGTTCTCAATAGGCAGTAATATTTCACTCTGCATAACACCAAAACTTACTCAAATTCTTGATCACATTTCAAAGCAATAACTCAAATCTCGAATAACAAAAAAGGTATTATTTCGCTTGTCAGCAAATAAAAGTGCTTTTCCACAAGCATTTCCACGTCTGACCTTTCCGAGAAAAACTATCCTACGTACCTGATTTACGGTCCCTGGTTCCCATGACACCCAGAAAAAATATCGGTGAGTCCTTAGGTGGCTTTAACACTTCACTTACACCACGCGACCGTCAGTTCTTTCACAGGTACGAGATTCTGACTTTGAAAGACATCTTACTATTGTTGCATTCATGGAGTTTTGAAAGTTTGTTTTATAATTTGCACAGGTATTTCATTTAAAATTTACATATTTTACTCGTTTGTTGTAGTAATATATAGTTTGACATTCACAAAGAAACTGATTTTGTAGATATGTGGCTCTTATTTTTATCGTGGTTTTAAACTGCATGCATTCATTAACAAGTATGTGGTATTTACTTTGACTGAACATTATATATTTGATATTAAATTGTCATTGTTATTTTTACCATTATTTACGGTGTAAAAAGCAGAAATAAATTGAAATTGTAAGAACACATACAAAATATATTCAGGCGTTTAATTTAAACTATTCGAATTGCAGCACTTTTAATTGTAGATTTGGACGATTCCGCATTGCAGCGGTAATTTTGATTAACTCATATCCAATTAATTAGAACTTTAAAAAATGATCATTATAAAAAAAATTATAAAATAAACACTTGGCTAAATTTCACAAAATTAAGCCTCCAAGTCACCTTATTAGGGCATTGTCAGAGGCTGGCCAGCACAATTAGTAACCATAGACGCGTTTCGCTCATATTAGAGCTCATCAGTATGGTATAACTCACTTCTTCACCTAGAACAAAGTTTACGTGAAGAAGCTGGTGACGAAGAACTGTGCCAACAGAGAATAAGATCTCTAACAAACAGGTAGATGAATTTTGTGAAACTTAGCCAAGTGTTTATTTTATAAACTTTTTTTATTAAACCTAGTTTCATCAAGTGTATGGATGACAATTAATTTTGTCTTTGTTGTTATAATCATTATAATTTATTTAAAATAAATTAATTCACAATGCAAAATAATAATAAACAATTGCTAGTCCAGAACTATAATAAAACACAGAACAATTTGAATGTATTTATAATAACATTATTATAAAAATCTAATGTGGACACCACATGACTTCCTTGTACGCGTATTAAACTGTAGATATTTTTTTAATTGCAAATATTTGACATTAAATCTTGTATTTTTTGTTCTAATCCATAGCAAACTTAATTTTTTTTTTAAATCAAAAAATATATAATATTTAAATTTAGATATCTCGTTTATGCAAAAAGCTAATTTAAAAATTCTTAATGTGCTAGACGCAGAATTTAATTCTCTAAACTTTTATTTGCAGCATTCATTTCTAAAATTAAAATAATACCATTTTTTTCAAGGAAAACTGTTAGCAGCTTCATGTAATGTGCCACTTCCGGTTAGTCTATTTTAACCAAAATCTATTATGTTATTTCCATTGATATAGTAGTCTTATAAGTATACCAAATTTGGAAAGTTTTAAATTATATTTGAATATAGTTTTTCATGAAAATCTATTATAGGCTTCAAGTAAAGTACCACTTCCGGTAGTTGTATAATGACCAAAAAGGGAGGTGCACAACTAGATGTTATAACAGTCCTAAATATAAAGTTTCAATTTTCTACGGCTTACCGTTTTTTAGTTATGCGAGATACATACGTACATACGTACGTACAGACGGCATGACGAAATTAGTCAAAATGGATTCAGGGAGTGCCAAAATATCTATTTCCGTTGAAATCTGAGAACCGAAAATTTTCGCGATTACAATACTTCCTTTACTTCGTACAAGGAAGTAAAAAGATAAGCAAGCTTACTAATAATTGTGTAATGGCTAATATATTCTTACAAGATGGGCACATCCATTTCTTTGAATGTAAAACAACTGATCAACTGAAAGGCAAAATCCATTATTGGTCAAATATTTTAGTTAAAAGCCTAGTAAAATGACGCTATGGTTTTAAGAAAAACTATATACCTCACTCCTGAACACTTGTTAATTTTTTAATTTGAATTAGATTCAGATTGGGGACAGCTAATGCAAACAAAGAATATGCCTACATAAAAATCGAACTTTTATGCCAGGAATCTTGATATATATTGGGAGTATTGTCACAAAAAAAAAGTAATTCATGAAGTAACAATAAAAATAAAATATATAAATTAAAAAAATGTGAGCCGTCATGGGACGCCTGGCAGATGTGAAACATCGTGTGTGTACAAGTAATATGCATAAAAGATAATATTATTACAGGAATTAAATATAGCCTAATGAAAAAATGAAGTATTACGAATTTCTTACAGAAAATTCTACTTACTGATGACTTGGTAGTATGCCATAGTGTAGTTTCACTTTCTTTGCACAAGGTTGATCACTTTGATCTTCTGAGTTATCACTATCACACATATTTTATTGTCAAAAATTAAAATAAAAAATTAAATAAAACGCAGGTTATGTGTACCGTAGTAAACAACAACGTCGAACTGAGTGAGAAGCCACACCGTACACTCTACTACATATAATATATATATATATATATATATATATATATATATGTATACCTCAGTATAGCGTGGCGACCCGTCGCCACACCGTACACTCTACTACACATAAAATATATATATGTATACCTTAGTATAGCGTGGCGACCCGTCGCCACGGCAAGCGTCGCCACGCCAACAATTCGGTTTACAAGTGAGCCTATAGATGTTTCACATCAAAACTTCAACTTTACGATGACAAATGAGAGCGTAATTGTCATCTTTTCATAGCAATCGTAGAAAAAGATTTTTTTGGGAAGATTATAGTTTTATAAATGATTGGGAAGATTTTTGGAAAGATAAGTCTTATAAATGATTTCTGGAACTTTTCGGGAAGAAAATAATTTTAAAGGCCTCTTTACGAAACTGGCATTCTTCGAAATGATTGATTGCGTGAACATCTTAAAAATAAATAAATTAAATATTTGGTAGTAAATCTTCGCCAAACATTCATACTAATTTCTTTTAATAAAAACTATATTCTAATACAAACAAATAATGCATCTACCTTTTGGCTGGCGTGTACTAAGTCCTATCCATTCCTCTCTGAAAAGTTCCAGGCTCGTACCACTATAAATTCACTTCACATCCAGTATACACTAACACTTACACTATATTGCCCTTACTAAAAAATCACTGATTTTACAATATTTTTACTTGAGACACAAATAAAACACGACATTTTAAACAAAATTCGTTCGTAGACTGACGATTAAAGTCGCTAGGCATGTACGTAACAAGTTAGAACATAATTTCAATTAATAGCTAAAGACCGATTTCATGCCATTCTAGGCTTTAACAACTAGGCTCTAAAGAATATATTTGATTGTTATAGCGTGGCGACCCGTCGCCACGGCAAGCGTCGCCACGCCAACAATTCGGTTTACAAGTGAGCCTATAGATGTTTCACATCAAAAAAATAATCATGCCATTTATCCATTTCTGAGTGTGACACTCTACCTAAACAGATCTCGGTAAGTGATATATTTATGCACGTAAAGTGCGATTAACAGCCGACAAATTAGAGTCTCACAAATATTAGTGACGGGAAGCCACAGGGCTAATTTAAATGTGGTGAAAATTGTTAGCTGGTTATAAGAACCGAACCTAGGTTCTCAAATCCACAATCCGACTCGATATCACTGAGCCATCTATCCCATAAATTTACAAACCGTCAGATTAGGGCCCCCAAAGATATTAGTGGAAGAGGATCCACAGGGGTACTTTTCAATGTGAAGAAAATTGTTTATCGGCTGTGGGAATCGAACGCGTGTTCTCAAATCCACAGGCCGACTCGATAATATCGTATCTCCGTATATTCATTGTTAATCATAGTCATACTTACTGATTATATATAGAAACAAATGACAAATGTATATTACAAGAGTTGAAAAGTAGGTGTCTTAAAGTCCTAACTTATTCATTTTTCAACGAGCGCCGCAAACTTAAAAATTAAAAACACGAAAACTGTGAGAAACTATCATTCATCTCATTTATTCTATAGCTCATATATAAATATAAAATAAATATATCATCACGCCTTTTACCCATTCCTAGGTTTGGTACTCTGCCGAAGCAGATCTCGGTAAGTGACATATTTCTTCGCGTGAAGTTCGATTAATTTGGTGAAAATTGTTTGTCGGCTGTAGGAATCGAACCAGGGTTCTCAAGATCAACAGACCGACTCCATACCATTGAGCCACCTACCCCATTTTTATAACTCATAACATGACCAAATCTCATAACCTCCAACAACCTTTCGTATCCAATTATCAACCTACTTCAGGTTATAACAGCACAAAATAGCAATACCATGGTATACTACGAGTACATCCCACAGTTGCTCGTTGCACCTTGTAATACCACGATTATTGCACCTTAAAGCTGTAATCTAATACTTACATTGGCCTTATCGCAACATCATTCAATAAAACAACTCATCATCTCACTTCAAAAACTGCCATATTCTCGTACAAAAGCTCTCACATAACATACGAAACTCATTTGATGTATTTGTTAGACTCAGTACACGAATTCGACCAGATTATATTGAAACTATATTAGGCATACTGTAAATAGGTCAGGCAAGCCTTATGGTAATTTTTTTAGTATAATATTAATTAATTTAATTTATGGAGCATATTTTCGGGTTTTGTATGATTTTGGGTATTGAATCTAATGTATGTACCACAAAAATAGATGAAATAATAAGAAATGAAAATTAATTCTGATAAATAAAATAAATATATCATCACGCCTTTTTCCCATTACTGGGTGTAGCACTCTCCCGTAGCAGATCTAAGTAAATGATATATTTAAGCGCGTGAGGTATGGTTACCAGCCGTCATATCACAGTCCTCATAGATGTTAGTGGAGAGGGAGCCACATGAATAATTTTAACGTGGTGAAAATTATTTGTCGGCTGTAGGAATCGAACCCGAGTTATCAAATTCACATGTCGACATGATACCACTGAAAATTTATTCAGATAACAGCTAAATAATAATCACTTGGAGTATCTTCATTTTACGTGTATATATTGGTTGTTATATTAAAGTAATTAATAAAAAAAAATTGTCCCGCGTGATGGCCGCACGGGTTGAGGGCCTGACTCACGCTTGTTAGGTCTTGGGCTCGACTCCCACACGTGACGGCCACACAAAGGACATATGACCTAGTAGTTGGTCCGATACATACATATATATATATATATATATATATATATATATATATATATATATATATATATATATATATATAAAATAAAAAATAAATCTGATATATATAATAAAAAATATATGTTCTGATTTCGTCATTGCTACTCACTTTTGATTTCCTTGTATTTTATCCTGAGTGTCTACGTTAAAAATAAAGTCAGCACCAAATACCTGTGAAAGTACTAACCACAGAATGTTTGTGACATTTTAATATAAACTTTTGCGACTGTTGACAGGAAGTGTCTTACTCTAACTGAAGAGAAAAACCTGGCCGGCTTTATATTCAGGAAAGTGTTATTTGGAAAATACTCGTCAGGAAATATTAAATTGCGGGTGATATAACGTAAAAACCGTTTTCATAATGATTGTTTAAAAGATTGGAGAATTTTCCAGGTATTTATCACAAATACGACATGTAAATAATATATTAACTTTTGTACGACATGTATTTTTATTTTTATCAACCTGGGAATGATTGGGAAAAATTTAAAAGTAGTTAATAAAATAAATATTATTGTTAACTACATATATATAATAAGTAGTTATATAGATAAATAAAATGTATTATCACATCTTTTATCCATTACTAGGTGCCGTATATATTTCTGTGCGTAAAGTTCAGTAACCAGCCGTCAAATTTCGCTCTCTGCATTGATTCCAAAATATGTTAGTGAAATGTAAACCAGAGGATGAAAATTTATTATTGATTCAATTTAATTTTCTCGCGTATATTACATTCATTTTATGCTTGATTATATTTTTTATTATACAGGGTGTTTCACAACTTAGAGCAAAAAATTAAAGGGCATATTCTGTACGACGTGCTGATCATGAAACACAAAGAATTTTTTTTCAATTCGAAAAATTAAAGGTTGTTAAACTAAAACTTTTTTGTAGTACTGCACTGGATTCGCTTTCCTATTAAACACAAACAATGAAGTAGGTATCAACTACGAAAGAATAATTACACAATTCAATTATTAGCAGTAATTTATAATAGAATTTTATTTAATTAATAATTTTAACATAATCATCCACCCAGTGGCAGTGGCAACGATAAATTTTGGACTGGAAAACATGGAAAATAGTTTTGCGATCTAAAAAAAATTCTTTTTGTTTCATGATCAGCACGTCGTACAGAATATACCCTTTAATATTTTGCTCTACGTTGTGAAACACCCTGTATGTCATAGTCTATAAAATAAAGTTTCAAAAATGAAAAATTAATTTAATATTAGATGGAAGTTGGAGAACAATAGGCAATTAAATTAATCCCACTTCTCCAAGTTTTGAAAGAAAGAAATAGATGCTAGAATGAAGTATCATTATTCACAAGAAAAACTGAAATAAAAGAGTGAAGTGTCAGTGTCAGTTTAGAATAAAAACATTCTTCTTCTAAACATGAACTAACAAATTTAAAAAGTTCTCAGCTATTTATCACGATTCCGCTATTTCAACTTACAAAGGATGAAAAATTACAACTGGAATGACGACTGTCGCTTGAGCTACTCAAATTTACATTTCTCGGTGGATTATTCACTTACTTCATTTTATAACTGCTGCAAGAATTATACCAGTGACACTGGATCCTAATAGGTACTTCATAATTCTCTTCTTTCAAAATATATCGATTTTATCTTACCATGATCTTCATAAACATATATTCAAAAAGAACTATTCAGATATGTCTTTGAATCAAGAAGCTTTATACTGTGCATAAGGCTATCATAGCCTAGTGGGTAGAACTTACATCTATCAAATAAGAGTTAGCGCGTTCAAATCTAGCTAACTTCAACTTAAAATATATATGCCTGGTGCATCCCTATTAACTTCTTTATTTATAAAAGTATTTAATTGAAAAATTATATGCATAAACTTAACATATGTGGCATCATTTTAAATTAATTAATTTTGATTTGTTTCGAGTAAATAAATTGTATTTAATTTTTGTACCTTTCTTGTTGGATAATGGCTGAAAGTTTTTGAAAATTTTCGTTTTATTTAAAACCTGAAATCCAACCAACAAAACTACTTAAATAATATTGTAACGAGTATAGCCCTGTTCCCTCTAGAACAGTCGATACATCGTAGTCTGCTGCGCGTTTAGCGCTGTCACCTACACAATACTGTAACGAGTACGAACCTGTTCTCTCTGCGTCATGCTTTTATAATGTTCCAGAAGCTCTGGAATATTGTAAAAGAACTTATTTCAGTATATAAGGGAGAGTTTGGGCCGGCAACAGGCATTCTGTATTTGAAGTGTGAACAGTGCAAGTTGGTGCTAAATGCTTTAATGTGAATATAAATACGTGTTGTAAATAAATATATGTCTTTGTAGTTGTACTACATTATTTTCGTTTTAAAGACATATATTGTTAGCGTTTTCATTTCTCGTGTTTTTTTTAATAATAAACTTCACCGAACCCGAAATTGTAATAAACGTTATAATATCGTTCGGCTTATTTAAAATTTTAAATCCTTTTGGTTTTTTTGTTTTCTTTTTCAAATAATATTTATTTTAATATCTGGAAGAGTGAGCTCTGCTCGCGAGATAACGAGAGATTGAAAATTTAAAATGAAATATAAGAGATCAAGAAATAGATAAAAGAAATAATATTTCACCCCAATTTCCTTTCTCCATAATGTTTTTCCCTAAAATACTAACGTGCATATATTTTGATCGACTACGTTTTCAAGACATAGCAAATGAATTTTCCGGAGGATAAGATCTAGCTAGATCATTTTCTCAGATCAAAATCTTTAACACATCAAGTTTTATCAAAATTGTTAGAGATAATTCCCAGCTCGTTGACACAGACAGATAAACCGATAACAATTGTTTGCTCTATAGATCTGATTATCTCAGATAAATTTATAAAAATTATTCTATTCAGTTTTAGTTAAATGTTAAAAGATCAGCAATTGTTCAAAACTTTCAGTAAAACTTAACAATAAGCGTAGATTTCCCGCCGTCAAATACTTTTAAATACTTAAAAAAGAGTATCATTTATTTGAAGCATTTGAAACAAAGAAAAAGATACGAACATTTTTGATGAAGTCATTATGAATATCTTGTAAATATTCTATATGAGATTTATAAAGAGAGTTGAAATGAAATTAAATTTTGTTCAAAAACAAAACAACATACATCAAACAGCAAATATGACCCACTAAGGGGAGGGTAGAATCATGTGATGATGAATTCATTTATTTTTGTCAGTAATAGTAACATAATAATTTGTAAAAATGACGGTAATGTCAAGTATTATTTATTTACGAAAGCTTTAACTGTTTAACCTATAAATAACGGTTCATATTTTAACTCGTAGATTAATAGAATTAGGTCGAAAGAAAGGAATTATTAATCAGAATTAAGATTATTATATGTTTTCTAGATAATAATATGCTTATAATTTATATTCGTTACTGTCTTCATTCAACGTTCACAACTTGAAAGACAGTTAATTAATTAAATAAATAAATGAATATAACTAGAGCAGATTTCAAATGCAGTTCTCATATATAATTCATATCAAAACCCTCAGATTTAGGGTCGGTACTTCAATCTCCTAACAAAGTTTCTAATAAGATTATCTGCTAATAAGGAAAAAATAGTACAGCAAAAAATAACAGTTAATATAATTTTTCTACGATTGCTAAGATAAATTGACAATTGCGCTCTCATTTGTCATCGTAAAGTTGACGTTTTCTGTGGAACAATCGAAAAATAAGATATTAAATGTGCGAAAAACATAATAAATGCTTCAATAGTTACCAAGGGTACAAACAAAACAAAAACTTGTCATATTAACAGAACGAATTTATTTTATGTGCATATATATTTTTTAATAATTTAAGATCATAGAAAAAGATGTGTGTATCACGAGCTGAAAGTGCCTTTGTTCCTCGAACATTATTGCAACTCTAACCTTCGGCTTGCGCTGCAATAATTAGTCGAGTAACAAAGAATCACTTTACGCTCTTAATTTCATAAATTTAATTATGAGTTAGATGTTATATATTTATGGGGTAGGTGGCTCAGTGGTATAAAATCGGCCTGTGGATCTTGAGAACCCTGGTTTAATCGCCACAACTGACAAACAATTTTCACTAAATTAAATCTACCCCTGTGGCTAATATCTTTGGAGGCCGTGATTTGACGGCTGGTAACCGCACTTCACGCGATAAAATATATCACTTACCGAGATCTACTTAGGCAGAGTGCCACACCCAGTAATGAGTAAAATGCATGATGATATATTTATTTATTTTATGTTATATATTCGAATTATTTGATAAATAAACTTTGTAAGACATTAAAACATCGATCCATAATGATACGCAATTCATCTACTGAATTTGAATAATATCAAACTAAATACGAAGTTTCTAGAAGCAGAAACCTTCTCGAACTAGAGAAACATTACCTATCCGTACAATCTTAGTCCCCTCATTCATTTAAAATCAACAATAACAGAAGTTCACAGAACAGAGAACATTGGCTTGAATGTATCTCGACATCGGATAAGCAAGAAGACAGGTGTACTCAGAGCCTAGACAAGGAGATATTTCCTGGAGCGAAACCCAGGTGAAACA
This sequence comes from Pterostichus niger, assembly GCA_947425015.1. Taxonomy (NCBI): domain Eukaryota; kingdom Metazoa; phylum Arthropoda; class Insecta; order Coleoptera; family Carabidae; genus Pterostichus; species Pterostichus niger. Next base: position 13,740,853 of record OX380346.1, on the reverse strand, counting down.
CCTTTCTCTACAGACAATATCTCTCTCTTTTCTCTGCAACAGTCCTCTCAGAGATCTTTTGTAGCGATGAAGTGTTTTGTACACTGCGAATTTAGCCCGTTAAATTAGTTTCACTTATAATGTAATTAAGAGAACAATAGTATATTATACATCAAAGAAGAGAAGTGCATTTTTTCACAGCTGTAAAATTGAAGAATGAAAGAAACAATTTTCTCACGAGGTGTATTTTTTCCACAATATATAAAATGAATACTTATTTTCATGAATAATATAAGAATTTCAAACAAATAAATGAACGATTGAAATTAGTATTATTTTTTCTTCTCTCAACAATGGCAGTAAAACATTCTTAACAATGGAACTAAATACACTTTTTTTCGGCTTCCTGACGGATCAACTACGAAGGTCATATGCCGCTACTATGTCCTGATCCTGCATTTTAAGTCTTAGGATCAACAACAACTTCATTTTCATTTAAATACTTTTCGCGCACAACATTCGTGTTATCGCGTATATCAGTTTCAACAAGTTGAACTATGGCCATTGGAAAATACTCGTTTTCTTTCGTCGTTATTAGCAACAGAAGGAAAAACTCACTTTAGCCCTGTCGCTTTCAGCAAAGGTACAGTGAGTTAAAATGTATTATTTATGTTACGAATTTGATATCATATAAATCGACTTTTACAGTTAGTCATGGAAACATTTTTTCCTCATTATATTTGAATCTTGTGTTGATCTAAAATAGTGTGAGCTTTATGGTCACCTCTTGCAAGACTTTCCTTGGACCAACGCAACAAAACCACCTTCTTATCTCTTGTCAACATGTCTTATGAAAAACGATAAAGTTTAGTTAGTCTTAATCGAGACAAGTCCTCTCTTCAATTCTTTCCAGATATAGTCTTGACTCTCATCTTATTTTTCATCGTTGTTTAGTTTGTTTAATTTTACATAAACAGTTGTAATTTGGTAATTTTAGCCGTACAAATTCTTTTTTCTGCGATCATTTAATATATTTTCGTTTCTTGATAGATATGACAATTCGGTATTCGCAGAACATAAGTAATGATTTATTACTCACAGATTATGGAGTAAGTGGTATCGAGTAGGACTGAGGATTTGAAAACCTGGGTTTGATTCCCACAGATGACCAATAATTTTCACCACATTAAAATTACCCCTATGGTTCCTCCTTCACTAAAATCTTTGTTGTCAGTGATGAACCACGTGTAAATGTATCACTTACCAAGATTTGCTACGACAGAGTGCCACACGCAGTAATAGGTTAAAGATGTGTTGATAAATTTATATTTTTTTATATTACGTTGTAGATAATAACAGAAAGATTACTATGACAACATAACGACAACCGTGAGTAATAATTTGTTATTCAAACATTTCGAAGTTAGTACAACAACGTAACTACAATTTGATATTCACCTCATATAACTTGCAATAATTATTATTTTCTTAAAAGTGTAATTCCCTGTTGAGTAATCGTAGAAAAGATGTAGTAGTACGAATATTAAACTCACGTGTAACAACTATTACTGGCTAACAGCTCGTGTTGCAAATTTTATTTTCATTCATACACAAAACTATTTATTATTTATGTGGTACTTTGTTTTATTCATTCTCTATTTTGTAGGGTAGGTGACTCAATGGTATCGAGTCTGCCTGTCGATTTAAAAACTCGGGTTCGATTCCCACAGCCGACAAAATCTACCCCTATGCCTACTTTGGGGCCGTGATTTGACTGCTGGCAACTGCACTTCATCCGTATATATATATATATATATATATATATATATATATATATATATATATATATATATATATATATCAGTTACCGAGATCTACTACGACGGAATGCCACACCTAGTAATGGATAAAATGCGTGATGCTATATTTATTTACTATTTTGCCAATGCTTCATCGTATCGTTAGAGATATTACTGCAAAATTGTGTTTATAATTAAAGGTTATTTTTCTGATCTTTTGTGTTGACGTTAAATTTGATAATTCATATGTTAGTGTAGGACAAATCTACGCGGGGCAAACAAGCTCGGTTCAATTTCTCCGCTTTCTTCCACAGTAGAGAGGGCGGTTAGCGTAGGCGTGAGAACTGAAAACGTTCTCGTAGTATGAAGTCTAACTCTCGTATTTGCTGTCGCCGCAAGTTTACTTTTACACGTTGTGAATTTTTTCTGTTTGGTTTTTTGTTAAAATGGAAATGGTATTGATTTGCGAGAGACACGTTTTTGTCGTGTTTGAGAAACTATTCTTAGACATTTTTATGATAAATGCAACGTAAATTGTATTTTTGCCACGTGGTTCGAGAATATTTAAATTCAAAAAGTGGAGTAAAATGTTTCTGTATTATTTTCATCTTTTATTAGGATTCGAAGTTTAAATAAGAAAAATACATAATGTATTTTTAAAAAGAAATATTGAGATATGTGCTCAGATTTTTAAGTACCAAATTGACAATTTTTCAATATTACTTTCATTACGTAGATTATTTTTCAGGACTGAAACGGTGAACATGTTTAAAATATAAAATTAAACTAAGTAAATTTATAGGCTCCAATGCCAATTGACGCCGCCGCCGCCGAAAAAGTTACGCCGCTAAGCTGCTGTCTTTAATTTGAACTGCTGCACCGCCGAAAGATTAATTAAAAAATGTGTCATTTAAGGTTATTTGATTCAGTTTTAGTTTATAGATCTATACACATATAAATCATACTACGCATAGATCTCATCGTATGCCTAACAAGTAACACTACCCAACTGTCACTCACCGATTTAAATGAAACTTGGCACACTAATAGAACTCTAAAAAATATTGAACCCCTATTTTTTTCTTCCGGAAGTTGCTTTTTAGAGGTACAAACCACCCCTGAAAGGTGGTGAGAGCAGAATCGCCATAAATTAAGTAATACCAAAATATTACGCGTTCAACATTGGTTACCCTGGTTACCTCGAAAATAGATTCAGCGACCCCAAAAACCTCCGAGTAACTAGTTTTGAATCTAAAACTCTATTTCGGTTCAATATTGTAATTTCAACCACCCATCCTCTTTTTAACCCCTTAAAAAAGTGCATATGATCAAAATCACCCCGAAAATAGATTTTGGCGATCTCAAAAACCCCTGGGTAACCAATGTTGAACGCGTAATATTTTGGTATTATTTAATTTTATTTATGGCGATTCTTGCTTTTAATACCTTTCAGGGCTGTTAGAGTTCTATTAGTGTGCCAAGTTTCATTCATTTTTGGTCAAACATGCTCATCCTCACCTAACTAGTTTTAATAGATAATATAATAATTATGAACAGATTTTCAAATAGTAGTTTTTAGTTTATCATTAAGTAGAAGCTTTGGAATCAAATAAAGCATGCAAACATCAAACTGCGTGATTTTGTCTATGGTTTTCGTCGTTATACTTACGTCGATAAATTTCAATTTTTCAGTCTTATTAATAAATAATTAATTTATTGCAGATTGATATATTCTAGTGTGTTGATTTTTTTCTAATTAGTTCGTAGATAATAGTTATTTGTGTATTAAGAACGTAAAGTGATTCTTTGTTACTCGAGCACGGTAATTGTACAAGAGGAACAAAGACACTTTACGCTCGTGATACACACATAATTATTCCTACGATTGCATCTTAAAATTATTTAAAAACGTATACGTATTGAAAATAAAATCATTCTGTCAACTATCAATATGACAAGTTTCTGTTTTGTTTATACCCCTGGTAACTATTGAAATAAGCGCATATTTTTAATCTTTTTCGCGCGTTTCCATTGGAAACGCGCGCATTTAACGTCTTTTTCGCGCGTGGCCATTGGAGACGCGTAAAAAATATATTTTTCGGTTGTTCCACAGAAAACGTTAACTTTACGATGACAAATTGTCAACTTTTCATAGCAATCGTAGAAAAAATATTATATTATACGAGTGTGTGAAGGGCTTTTATGCATCCTCGGCTCATACCTTAAATTTCGCAACTCCTGCATAAAAGCCTTACTTCAGACACTTGAGTCATAAATAACTGTTCTATAATCATTTTGTTTTCATTATGAAGAACATATCTTGACCTCATAAGTTGACTTGGAGGCTGAATTTTGTGAGACTTAGACAAGTGTTTAGTTTTATATTTTATTATGAACATATCTTTTATCAAATTTTTAAATATATTGACATCGTCCCTGCTTCTTCAGCGAACGCACCGCCGCCAATAAAAATATTAGAATATATGCCGGCACGCCACCACCGCCAGCATTCGCTACCGCCGACACAATCATACTCAGCGCACAAGTCTAGTTCCAATGGGCACTAAAACTGAACTAACTATAACATTAGTATAATAAGAAAAAAGAAAAACGACTACAAGACGCAGTATCATAAGATCATGTACAAAACAAAATAATATTGACAGACACAACCTCGCTAAAAAGAAAGTCATCCCACATACCAGTTGTTCACTAAGTCTATCTTTTTCTTATCCTCAAAGTACAATAGTGACTGTTATCTTTTATTTCTTTCTAGTTTCACGGTGAGTGCTATGTATAAGTAACGCCTCTCAGACTTGGAATAATCACATTTACATGAGAGAAAATAGTGTGCTATGGAAATACGGATAATTTTTAACTGATTATTAAACATAAAAGGATTGGAGGAATATGTGAGAGTGTGAGAACCTAATTTGAGATGGTGTAAAAAGAAATATACTGGATGGCCCAAAAAAGGCCTCTATTTGAGAGCTTGTCATTCTATGATACAGGGTGACGAAAAGAGATGTCCGGACATCAAAAAATGAATTGAATAGAAAAAATTCTAATAAAAGGTAAGTTTTTCAAGACCACGTTTAGGCTGTAGTTTGAAGCCATTTAAAAATACATTACATTACATTCTATATCGAAATCAATTTACACATATTATAACTTATCTTTTTCATTCATTTCTTGTTTTTACTATAGAGTGTCCAACTGCAATTGTGTGGAATTCAGTTTAAAAAACAAGCGCAGGTAGATACTCCCTTCCTTCCTCATCTTTTTTTTACTTCATTTTAGTTTTTACTATACCTTGTCTAACTGCAATTGTGTTAAATGTATTTTTAAACAAGCGCAGGGTATGCTGCCTTCATTTCTTATAGATTCGTTGTTAGAGAAGTGGACGTAAGTGTAGATTTACGAAACAGGTGTACAGGAGCGAATGGATGTATGTTTGTTGCATGATGATAGATTTTGGTTGTGAGGAAAGAAAGAGTTCGTATGGAGTAAGTGTTAATGTAGTCGAAACGAGTATCCAACTGCAATTGTGTGGAATTAAGTTTCAAAAACAAGCGCAGGTATACTCCCTTCCTTCCTTATCTTTTTTTTCTTCATTTTCAATTTTTACTATACAGCGTCTAACTGCAATTGTGTTACAATGTATTTTTAAACAAGCGCAGGAGAAGCTGCCTTCATTTCTTATAGATTCGTTGTTAGAGAAGTGGACGTAAGTGAAGATTTACGAAACAGGTATACATGAGCGAATGGATGGATGTGAATGAAGGTTTGTTGCGTGATGATGGATTTTGGTTGTGAGGAAAGAAAGAGTTCGTATGTAGGAAGTGTTAATGTGGTCGAAACGAGTATCGTGTGTCAGGATGAGAATGTTGATGTGCACTGATGCTCTATGTATGTTTCAGGGGTTCGTGCTGCCCCATTTAATGGGATATAGCGTGATGTTATGTATGTATGTATGTATGTATAACTGGTGAAATTAATTTTAAAAGTTATCAAAAACTGGCATTATTTGGATAATCCTGAAACTCACATATAAATATTTTAAACCTGATTTTAACAGTAACTAAAGAAGTTTATATTAAACACACTGCAATGTAATCAGCGAAGTATGATAACGAAAAACGTACTTGTCTACGACCATAGCCGAAAATAGAATTTTCTTGCCTCAATGTGTGTCGAAAGTTGGTTATTCTCTTCTTAGAAAGAAAAAGCAATTGTGTTTCACCCTCATTTATGGTTGGTTTCATAGCAACCGTCACCACAGTCTTATTTATTTTATTATATATCGTAAGTTTTATTTTTTTATTTAAATAAAATCAAATACGAATGTTTACATTTCATTTCCTTCCCTACGAGAAAAAGTTGAGTTGAATAAAATAACAATGCATGTGAGAAACGCTTGAGTTTATGATAATTCAATATTTGAAAATGTTATAATTTCTATAATAAACATTAAACTTTTAATTATTTGTTACAAATATTGTTTTACCATTATTATTTAACTAACAATAAGCAGTTTAAAACAAAATAAATATATCATCACGCCTTTCACACATTTTTGGATGTGGCACTCTGCAGTAGCAGATCCAGGTAAGTGAAGTGCAGTTACCAGCCGCCAAAGATGTTAGTAAAAGAGGGCCACAGAGGTAGTTTTTTTAATGTGGTGAAAATTGTTTATCGGCTGAGGGTTTTCGAATCCACAGACCGATTCGATACCACTGAGCCACCTACCCCATAATAAGCATATTAATACTGATATTAGTTAATTATAACATAAAAATCACAAAATATGTAAATTGTAGTGTCAGCCATCTTTTATCCCGTTAATTTTTAAAATTCTGTTAAATAACAACCTAACTAACATCGCTGTATATCATCGAGCCTTAATATGTATTAATTGACTTTAAATTAAACTGCATTAAACGACATATTAAAATTTATTTCATTAAAATTATGGGGTAGGTGGCTCAGTGGTATCAAGCCGACCGGTGGATCTTGAGAACGATGGTCCGATCCCCACAGCCGACAAACAATTTTCACCAAATTTAATCTACCCCAGTGGCTCCCCCTCCACTAACATCTTTGGTGGCTGGCAATCGCACAGGAATGGGTAAAAGGCGTGATGATAAATATTTGAGAAGGGTAAATCACTAAGCACAAATTTAAATATGAGACTACAATGATTAAGATTTTAAAGAGATATCATATAAGCACCCTCAATGCCATTTTGAGAGTTGATACATTTTATTATCAAACAGTTTCTCAACTGGCAGCAAACTTAAATACTACATATATCTTGTCGATATAAAATATTAACAACGCATAATCATAGAATTTATCTTGTCTCAAGTCAAACTATAAATCATGGCTTGCAATACGATATGATTCCTTTATTTTGTTCGTCGACTCATATATCTTTGTAACTAGAACAAGACTTATTCGATACAGAACGGTACACACATATAGTATAGTGCAGTAATTGTAATAAATAGGTGCATCGTAATTTTATCATATATCATTGTTAACGATGAACAAACATTCACAATAATGTGCTGTAGTATTTATGTGCATAACCTAACCCACCATACTATACTAGTCGTCCAAAAAGAGCAGAATCACTATTTATTCTTTGTGTCACAATAACGAAATAAGTTATCGGATAACCCGTATTTGCAAAAGCAAATGTTGAATTAAAGTTATGCTCAACTCAGTCAAATTAGTAGCAAGTAGAAATAAATTATCGCAACTGATAGATTAACCATCACGCGGAATTTACTTGAACATTATAAATAAGCTCAGACATTAAACAAGAATAGTTACCAGGGATATGAACAAAATAGAAACTTGTCATATCGACAGAACGAATTTATTTTCAGTATGTATACTTTTATTATAATTTAAGATGCAAATGTAGAAAAAATTATATGTGTATCACGAGCATAAAGTGTCTTTGTTCCTCTTGCACTATAGCAACGCGAGCCGAAGGTGTACTCGAGTAACAAAGAATCACTTAACTCTCTTAATACACAACTAACATTTTTCGAAAACTGTCATATAAAGTTAAAATTTACATGACAACTATCAACACGCGAAATGAGCCGAGTATTTGTAGCTCAAGTGGTAGAGCAGTCACCTAGCGAGTGAAAAGTTCTGGGTTCAAATCCCGGCGAATGCTCATGATTTTTCAAAAAAAATTAAATTATTAACCAACGATGACGGCGTTGTCAACTAATTAATTCTTATACTATTTCACCAGGTAATCAGCCAATGCATACTACAGTTGTTGATTGTAACGAATTGACGCAATCCATGTCACTTTACAATTTCTAACAACTAAAAACATTGCACGAAAAATCATGAGTATAAAATTCGCCGAGTATTTGTAGCTCAAGTTCGAGAGCAGTCACCTAGCGAGTGAAAGGTTCTGGGTTCAAATCCCGGCGAATGCTCATGATTTTTCAAAAAAATTTAAACAATACTTCTATTATTTAACAAAATTTATATTTAATGTTCCAATTGAGCAATTATTTATATTTATCCCGCTTGAGGAAGCTAACTGGTGTACTGGAATAGTTTCTTGAGAAATGCAATGCGAAGTGCAATGCGAATCCCAATAAATCGCAGAAAAAAATTAGAACGTTTGTTTGGTTTCTATCTATTCTGTCAATTGCTGGTCAGAGAATACCAGATTTGATAGCAATTATATTACATACATTGTTGTCATGGAGACATTAGATGTCACATTAATTAATCCTAAACGTCAAAATTTTCTCATTATATTATTACTAATTTTGGGACATAGTTTTCGAAAAAACGTTGTTTGATACTCGATTGCGTAATGCTTTTGCATTCTCGAATGCAAAAGTAACATTTCGCAATCTAGAATCAAAAATAACTGTTTTGAAGCATGTCGTAAAAGTGTTACTTTTAACACGAGAAGATCGCGCTTCTTCCATGCTCGTTCGAATACCTTATTCGTTCTACTCGTACGGCAAACTTCAAACTCATGTGAGAAAAATATCGCTTTCCTTTTTAGTTTGAGATAAGTATAACTATATTTGAAATTCGACCATTTGGTACAAACCACCATTTATTTTGTAGATAGTATACAAGACAGGATAACTTGAACAATTTAACAAGCAGAATACGATTGTATAGCCTGCAAAGAAAACATAAAACAAAATAAGTACTGACTTGAAACAATAAAATTTGCCCTTGAGACTGTACATAAAACTGTAAAGACTTTAGCAAGAATTATATCTGCAGTATCAAATTTATTAAACGTTTATAGTAAATAATAAAATTGTTACTGTAACTATACGCGCCATCAGAAAAACTGTTAGAATGAAACCAGTACAGACTATAGTACAAAGTCATCTCGTACCATATGTGGATAGCTTGAGTCGCCTAAACCCACACATACGCACACACGTACACAGTTTATGAATGAAGTTAGAATGATGAATGGGCCTCCGACGGGCAAACGAGTCACCCGATCAGAGATGGCGGTGCCCAATGCAGAAAAAGACAACTCCCACAATGTGTAGGTTCGAGTAAAGAACGTGATACGTGTACGGATGTCTACCATCTAAACTTGTACCAGTGCCGTAGACTCGGGGAGAATATTATAATTATTATCGTTACTGAAATATTTTTTCTACTTCCATTAGGAATGGACGTTTTATTTCACTTATTTGAGTTAGGTAATGAACTGCATTATTTAACTAGTGAAATAATGAGGTAACATAGCAACACACAAAAATTAAGATATCTTGGTAGACGAATTCTGATGTGTTATTCTTTTATTTTTTGAATTTATAACTGTCATTAATATGTCAAAATTTCATAATTTCAAAAAACGCTCTTTCGCATTTATTAGAACGGAAGTAGAAAAAATATTGTATGAAACTAGTAAGGAAATAAGGTTATTACCTTACTTATGTGTTTACATAACTCGGCTACGCCTCGTTCTACAAATTTCACATGCGTAAGGTAATAACCTTCATTTCCTTACTAGTTTCATAAATAACTATTTTTACGTAACTGTCAAACAAACATTTAACTGCACAATTTAACTTTATTGTAAACAACCCAACAAAAATTCATTTTATAACTGTCAGCTACTTTGTCCGCCAATAAACATGAAACTTGTTATTTTTTCTAAAAATATCTCTTTGCAGAATCTTTTTTTATCTAAAAAAATATTTCACTGTTTTTATTTAACTGGAACATAAGAGATGAGGAATTTTAAGAAAATATAAGACTTGGGCTGCTTCTGTTCGACTATACTGTAAAGAAAATAATGTTGTTCGGCAAAGAAATCTGGGGATGGAAAGAGCAATAAAAATTTAAAAAGTGCATATTAAATATATCCGATTGATTTTGGAACTCAACGTTACAATACCCACCTACATCTACATCTACAGGAAGAGACGAAAAGAAATAAACTAAGAGCTGGAAACCTATTATGTAAAATAGAGCTAAGAGCTATTAACTCTATAACTATGACATCAAACAACAGTAACAGTTTCTATATTGCAGAATAACTAGTGTTTTTATCTTTGTGATATTGGTGCGTAAAAAAATTAAAATTTTAGGTTGACAACAATATTTGAAACAATCAACACGTGTTTTTAAATGCTTGTTCATTTCTTCTATTCAATTATTGTCTTTATTATTAACTTCGTTTTTTCTTATATAAATTTAGTTTTTACAGTTTTATTAGTCATAATTATTAATTTAGTTTTTACGTCTTTATTCATTTTAATTTAGTTTTTAAGTTTTTTAATATTTTAATTGTTAATATTAGTTTAGTTTTTACATTAACAACTAAACATTTAAACGCGAATATTTAATTAAATTAGCGATACATAACATAAAACTAAAGTAAATGTAGAATTAAATTTAAACGTATAAAATGAATTAAATTACCGATATTAAAATATAAGTGAACGTAGAATTAAATTTAAAAAATAACTATAATAGTACTACTAAACTATAAATTGTAAATAAAATAAAAAAGAAAATTCAAAATACAAGAAAATATAAAAATAAAACCGATCCGCCAATAATACTATCATAAACGTCAAAAATAGAGCTAGCTCTACGATATAAAAACACCTACAGGGGTACATCTATTTTGCTATGCAGATAGAAACTGAGATGACATTCTATACGCTGTTTCCATCAGTCTGCGCTAGATACCATCACTGAATATAAAAACATTGACGGCATAGAGTTAGCTTTGAAAGTTACAGAATAGGTGTTCAGAAAAACTGCCGGAAGAACAATGAGACATAATCAAGATAAAATACTACTACAGGAATGTTGGAAAAAATAAAGAAAGCAAAAGCAAAAATCAGGAAAACAATACTTCAGACACATCAGCCATATCAAGCAGAATTCCATACTTTTATTTCAGTGGTTTAAACATCCAATAAAATGATAACTTTTCAAAATCATAAACAATACAGATACTGTGTGAAATGTGATGTCACACTCTGTTTTAAATGAATTTTTTTATCAATTACTAATTTCATATTTATAGTGATTATTATTAATTTTCAATAAATAATGTTTTTTTAACATTACTTGTGAAAATTACATTTCCCTCACTCAATTTAGTTGTGATAGTAACCGTTTCTCTTACTTACCAAGGAAACGTGATATGCTTTTGCAAATACAACTCCTTGGATACAAAAAAAATTTAAAATTTCTTGTATTGCAAACGTAAAAATGGAATTTTCACGTTTAATGTTGAAAAAAATAGTATGTAACACACGTGGAAAAGGACCATTGCAAAACTCGTACTATTGGAAAATTCGCTATCGCTCCTGCTCCAACTTTTGCATTCGTTTCGAAATTAAAGTCTTTTTCTTCAAGCATACAACAATATTCATATTATGCTACTACACACACTATGTAGAACTAAGTCATTATGTTATTAGTACAATAATGATATTCATTATTGTACTAGTACAATAATGTTAGTTATAAAATATACCACAGGCAGCAGCACTTGCTAGGGCAGCCCGGCTACTGGCTCAACGTTACCAATCGTACGATAATTATCATACATGTAGGATAATTAGGGGAATTATACGATGTACGATAGTAAGTTACTATCGTACAGCGTACAACAAATATATATAAAAAAAATATCGTAAACATAATTAGGAGTCACAACCCATAATTTTGAGTGTTCCGTACGACAATTTCAATATCTAATGTTGGCAACAGAAGTGAAGTGAGGTTAACTGACTGACAGCCAGTAGTGATAAATATCGTTATTTGTTTCACAAAAAAAATGTCTCAAGAAGTGGATGAAATGCAATTTACACCTCCAGCAATAGCAGAAATCGCAGTCAGTCATTCAAACATTGATTCCTGAAAAATCACGTAAGGTTTATGATTTCGCTTATGAGAGATTTGTCAATTGAACTAGAGAACTTACTTTACTCAATGATTAAGGCTGAATTAAATATCAAACATAACGTAAACATATGTAAATACACTAAATTAATAGCATTTTTGAAAATATTGAGTTATTTGATACTTCGACAGAAATGACTTGCAACATACCTGTTACATTTGGAAGTAATCAAGGTACGGAAATAAACAATGAAATTTATACAGCTTCTATCTATTAGGATATTGGAACTATCGAAACAAATACTGCCAGTAGTGGTTTAAATATTCAAAATTGTAAAATAGAAAACTGTACATTTAACATAACTGTTAATAAAGCGAGTTAGGGAAAAAATTAAATAATTTATATTTTATTCTTTAAATTTACGTTAGAATGCTTGAAGAAAAAATAGTATATGCTACTCGGAGTAGAATGCTCTTTTTTATTTCGCTCAGTTTGCATCGCCTCGGCTACACGCCTCGGCCGCAAACATCTGAGCTCAATAAAAAAAGACTGCTTTCTGCTCCTAGTAACATAATATACTATTCCTCACTAGTATTACAATACACTATTATATAATATTACTTTATAAATACAAACAAAATCTTGCACCCTTTCTCATCAAATTGATCAAAAGTGCGTTTCCTGTAGGTTTATCTAGACTCCAATTAATCATATCATAAAATACATTACTCAAAATTGTACAGGGATATTATAAAAATTGAATGTAAAATTAAAACTTAATATTAAATATATGCTAGGCTTCTTAAATACATAATTAAAACTATAAAATATATTCAAATATTTCTAAGAAAAATAATATTTTAAGTATTCTTACAAGTATTTGAATATAATTTAAAGTTTTAATTTTAAATAAAAATTTTAAAATATCTCTGTACAATTTTGAGCAGTGTAGTTCACAACTAGATAAAACTTAAAATTTGAAAGCAAATCAACATCCCAATTTTTTCCTCGATTTTAGCAAAAAGAATTGAACTAACCATGTTATTTTATGTGAAAGAAAATTGAAACGACCTACGCTACTGTCTCAACAAAAACATCCATGTCTTGTCAGTCGTGAGAGCAACAAGACTCAAAAAACTTCAAGCAAAGAGTCAGTAACATCCCTTGTAGATAGGGGTTGTTACACTGTTACACACTTCCACGTCTACAGATTTACGACAGCAACGAAAGGGTAGCACTGATGAAGTTAGCTGTTTTTACGAAGCGTCCACCCTCGAGCCAGTAGCGCACACATTATCTGGAGCCAAGGGCATTCACGTCTCTTCTAGGGCAAAGTTCACGCCACGACAACGAGCGATAAGGGATGCTTTAAAATTTCATAGCGTTAAATTCTGGTTTTTCATGTCAAGTGGATTTGTGACCAGAATAAAACGGAGGGTTTTTATGGTGAATGTGAACCGGTGACATTGAAATTTTTCAACGCAATCTTTGAAATTAGTCAATTAGAATAAGCACTTAACTTGAAAGGAAGGTTAAAAATAATCACATGATAACATGTTACCCTTATTTATTCTAAATGACGTTAAAATATGAGTAAGCCATTATAACCACTTTCAGCTATAATCGATATAATTTTAGTTTAATATTAAGCATCGGTACTTCAATCAATTGATAAATGAGTCAACCACAACTAACAATGGTACATCGAAATTTTTTATAGTTCGAATTAATATAATTATAACTATATTTGATGAATACAATGAAAGTTGTCTTTTTTAACGAAAAATCGTATAGAAAGTAAAACATTTTTGAACTGTTTTAAAAATAGTGAAAAAAAAGTTAATATAGTGAAGAAAAGTAAATACTACTATCTTATTGGTTTAATTTTAATTTTTTTCACTATTTAAATTTTTCTTATCTCCTTGGAAATCATTTAAACTTGAACAGCATTAAGTTCCTGTTATATAACGTAACATAAATAAATAAATAAACATACTATCAAAATTTTGCACATTTCAAAATAATTAATATAAACATCGCCGTCGTGTATTGAACTTCAAAAATTAATGAAAAAAAATAGTTTCATTACTAATTACACAAGTAACTAATGCCTTTTACCTATTACTGGGTGTTGCACTCTATCGTAGCAGATCTCGGTAATTGAAATATTTCTTTGCGTGAAGTGCGGTTAATCGCCGTCAAATCACCCTCAAAGATGTTAGTGTAGGGGGAGCCACAGAGGGAGTTTTAACATGATGAAAATTGTTTGAGACCGGGTTCTAAAATCCACAGACAGACTTGATACCACTAAGCCACCTACCCTATAATTTTATTTCAGTTTTCCAATCATTTCTTTCGGCTTATTAAAAATTTTAAACTGTACTTTTTATGTGATTTTACTTATTTATGATTTATTTTATATTTATAGAGTAGGTTGTTCAGTGGTATTTAGTTGAGTTGTGAATTTGAGAACTCGGGTTAGATTCACACAGACGACAAACTATTAAATTTTCCCCTGTGGCTCTGCCTTCACTAACATCTTTGGCGTGGTGATATATAAATATTATGTTTGGTTCGATCCTCACAGCCGACAAACAATTTTCACCAATTTAAATCTACCTCTGTGGCTCCCCCTCCACTAACATCTTTAGGGGCCGTGATTTGACGGCTAGTAACCGCACTTCACGCGAAAAAATATATCACTTACCGAAATTTGCTTAGGCAGAGTGCCACACCCAGTAATGGGTAAAAGGCGTGATGATATATTTATATTTTATGTTTATGTATATAAGAATTTCTGTAAATATTTGTCCCAATTTCATATTCGTAACAAATACAATATCATTCATTCTAGCATACGTTAGAAATACAAAAAGGCCTGACTTCCCGAGGTTATTCACCTCTGGATGGCAACATGCAGAGAATTCGGAAGTAGCAATGGTTGGTACACTTTCAGAAAGCAATTTCAGTCGCAAAATATTGATGTTACGTGGATAGCCTCACGATGTACAACTACGCGTTAGATACTCGTCACCAGGGTCAGATAGTTGAACGCTGACTACAGCAAATGTTACATGCGGATAATGTGAAAAAAGATTATGTACACTAGCGTTAGATTAGACGGGGTGAATACCCTTAGATAGACATAGTAGCCAAGGCGAATTCAACTGAAGATATTATAAACAAATACAAAATAAATAAATAAATATATCATACCACCTTTTACCCATTATTGAGAATGACACTCTGTCTAAGCAGATCTAGGTAAGTGATATATTGTTTTCTCGTGAAATGCGGTTACCAGTCGTCAAATCACGGCCCTCAAAGATATTAGTGGAGGGAGAGCCACAGGGATAGATTTAAATTGGTGAAAATTGTTTGTCGGCTGTGGGGATCGAACCAGGTTCTCAAGATCCACAGGCCGATTCGATCCTACTGAGCCACGTACCCCATTAATATATAAACAGTAATTGATAATATTTGTATTTGTGGGTAGTAATTAAATGGTATCTCTGATGTAAGTTTTACAATATTTTTATTGTTGAAGTATTTCATACGCCATCTCCTATCAAATGGGGTAATACAAAACCCTAAAATATTCATAGAACATCCACTCATCAGATTTATCAAAAAATCTGTCTTTGTCATCCTTGCTTCAATCACATTCACATTCCTTCTATACAAGCTCATTTATTTTTCACGTTTGAAAAGTTTCATTATGTAACAAACCCTTAATCACATTCATCTATTTGCTTCTTTACATCTGTTTATTAAATCTTCACTTACGCCTCTCTTCTAACAACGAATCTACAAAGGTAAGAAACTTTCTAAATAATTACACACAAAAAGGATGTCATTAATTAATTTGTTTAAACAATTAGATTAGTTACTGTCAGATCTTTAATGATTATTACTTGATTCTCTCACTTAGTTATTTTTTTTTTGTTATAATTTATTTACTTTGTTATTGTAAAAATTAATTTTACAAAATGCGAATTAGTTAACATGGTATATATTCTTGGTGAATCTTTGCATACTTTCCGTGTGTGATTATTTATTAATAAAAACATGAATAGTTTCTATACTGATCATTTTTGGACTACAATGAATAAGAATTATTTTAAAGAAAAACAAAAGATCAATAAAATTTTGCAAAAAATGGTGTTCCATTAAAAAATATAAAGTTGCATATCATCAGAAACATTTATACTACAGGTTCGTGGGTATTTTAATTTAAAATAAACTTTGAAAAATTTGGTAATATTTAAAATAATCGAGTAAATAAAAATACAGACCGATGGACCACTCTATATATTAATTTATTATTAACTACTACTAACTATTCTAAGTTACAGTATAAGGAGTCTACTCGTATAACTTATAGTAAATTTTTAATCATTATATTTTTAGTTCGAATGTAATTTGGAATATTGGGTAGGTGGCTCAGTGGTATCGAGTCGGCCTGTGAGTCTTGAGAACCCTGGTTCGATCCCCAAAGCTGACAAACAATTTTCACCAAGTTAAATAATAATAATAATAATAAATAGTTCATTTAGCTAACAGCTATATAAATACAAACATATATACAACCAATTAACAAATATAATAAATCCAAATAAGACTTATGTCTCACTCAACATTAGTCTAAGTTTAGGTTTAAATTTAGATACATTCATAGTTTTCATTTCTTCCGACAACAAATTGTACTCTCTAAAGCCGTTGTAAAATAAGATATTTTGCGATTTAGTTAACTTTTTTCTTTGTACCCTTGTGGCTTCTCCTCTACTAACATCTTTGGGAGCCGTGATTTGACGACTAGTAACCGCACTTCACGCGAAGAAATATATAACTTACCGAGATTTGCTACGGCGTAGTGCCACACCCAGTAATGGGTAAAAGGCGTGATGATATATTTATTTATTTAGTAATTTGGAATATCGAGGTTTGAAATCGCGAACTCTCGCTTGTGAAACAATTGGTCTGTCCACAGAACCACAACTACCCGTAGTATAATTATAGCCTATGGCAGCACCCCTCTTGTTTTGCCATGGGTGCACCTGCACCGATGCACCCATTTATTTGTCACCTTCAACATATATTTAAGTTTCAAGTGAACTCCAAGTCACTCGAACCTTGACCTACTATTATTACAATTTGATATTAACAAGATTTTATCCCACCAGCTCTCATAACCCAGTATAAATTTCCATTTGAATATTTTCAACTTTATTGATGTCAAAAATAAATAAGGCTATGAATTTTCTAAATCCCTACATTGGTAATACGATGGTCCACCTTTTTTGCAGCTCGCAATAAAGTGCCAAATCAAAATTTCTGTGAAAAAAAGATAAAATAAGTCGTAACCAACAGTTTCCCAAATGCAACCATAACCGTAAAAATAACCCGGTCGTGCTGACAAGCCCACAAGTCCCAAGATCGTAAATTCTACGAAAACATGGTCAGGAAAAACTTGGGAAAACCGTATCGGCTATCAATTTAGAACGATGTCTCTAGATAACAATACACGCCTTCCTGAGATTCTTCTAGCATCAGTTTAATCATAACATGTAGAAAAAGTTTTCAGAACTAAAATTAATAACTGTTTTATATGAAACATGTATTTAAACATTTATATATTCGAGCAAAAAATCTGAATTTCCTGGTAAGCGATTACCGAAAAATTCATCAGTCTATTACAAATTGCACTGCACTCAATAGTTATGTGTGTCGAGCGATAGCGAGGCTTGAAACAGCTTACGAATCCTGTACGACGCTTTACTGACGTGTTACGTATAACATTTTACCTGAAACTTATAAACTAATAATAAATATTTTAAATTAATTTACATTAAAAGAAATATTTGACTTACATATTCAGTCAGTATTTTATGTTGCTAAGTAACTAGACACTCACGTTTCTTTCATTACCTGCCTAGGCAGGCTATCTGTTATTTTCCTGACTGCATGCAAAACAAAGCTTTCCTGAATCTTAAAGGTCAGGCAAATGTTTATTTTTCTGTCCGATTCAGGTAAAATGTATTTTTCGTAACACATGCTCAAGAAACACGTTCTTATTCCCTAATTTTAGAGAGAGAAACACTGCTTTTCTCCCCTAGGGATAAAAACATTGTGTTTCTCTCACTAGGTAGCATGTTTCTCTCCCCAGAGACTACGATTATTAGCTGTTTGCGACGTTTTCTAGGTAACTAGTTACGCAACTTATATTTGACATTTGTCCCAATAAGACAGTAATTTTTGTGCACTTGTTCCGATACGTATTATATACTTCACGGGAGGGCGCGATTATCCCTTGTGTGAAGATGGCAAACCGAGACGTAAGCGAGGGCCGAAGGCGGGAGTAATCGCTTGTTTCCCTCCCTTGATACATAACATACTATAAATTTATTTAATTGAAAAGAAATATTTGACTTACATATTCAGTCAGTATTTTATGTTGCTAAGTAACTAGACACTCACGTTTCTTTCATTACCTGCCTAGGCAGGCAATATGTTATTTTCCTGCCTAGGCAAGCAAAACAAAGCTTTTCTGATTCTTAAAAGTCAGGCAAATGTTTATTTTCCTGTCCGATTCAGGTAAAATATATTTTTATAGTTATTCCACTAAAATTTAATCAATTAAAACTAATTTAAATGCAACATTTTATTTATCCAAACTTTTATTTGAATTATTTTTATATACAATAATATGTCTGGGAACTTTTACGACAGAAAAACAAATATCCATGTTAATAAACGTTTCCGATCTGTTTTTTAATTAATATTCGTTATTTAATGTTGACTACACACTTTAATTAATTACAATTATAAACTAAATTTACTTGTGTTTAAAAATAAATAATTACAATTAGTGGAATTTGAATTTGAAGTCATGTGAAAGAGAATGTACATACGAATACATAGGTAATTGTAATTAATTTTAATAATTATACATAACTTTCATTTTTCATTTTTATTGTTTTCTGTTGTTTGGCGTTTTCTTGTCATTCTGAACATTCATTTAAGTTTATAGTAGACTCAGAGTCACTCGAACCTTGACCTATTTTTGTTACAATTTGATATTAACAAGATTTTAACCCACCAACTTTTATAACATAATAATTACAATTAGTGGAATTTGAATTTAAAGTTATGTGGAAGCAAACGTACATACGAGTACATAGGTAATTGTTATTAATTTTAATAGTTATACAAAGCTTTTGTTATTAATTTATATTGTTTTTTGTTGTTTGATGTTTATCTATTTATTTATGATACCCCACACAACAGGAAATTTCCCCTAATTACAATACAGAGTCAAGATCTACCGTGCCGCAGTAGTTGTAAGGTAGTTGGAATATTTTTAGTTTGAGTGCAATTCGAGACCATCGGATTTGAATTCCGTAACACTAATCACACCACCTTACTGCTGGACAAGTAATTTTGTTTTTGTACTTTACGTTTACAATTGGTTCTTTATTATATGGAAACAAATGTTTAACATATTAATTGTCAGGAAAGAATAGATTGTGATTTATTTACGTGACAATAAAACTTATAGAAGTTACAAAAATTCTGTAAATTTTCAAATACAATCTTATATTTCGGGCAATAGTCCAAATGTTAATATTAAAGTTTAAACTTACTATCTGACCATTTTTCTCTTGAAAATGGCCAATGTTTGGTCGAAACGTTGAGAAAATAAATTAAATATTTATGAAAAAAGATTGATACTCAGAAACCTGTTAATTTACTACTTAATAAAATTTATTGTCGTCATATTATTATTGAATATATTTATTTAGTCATATGGAGAAAAGAAACAAACTAAACTTTCCTAACATTTAAAAATGTCATACATTTTGCTTGTTACTTGAATTCTATTCCACGGCTGTTACTATGAAAAAGCAATTCTTATAAATCTTTAAATCTGATTATTGAGGTACAAAATATGCAAATAAAATGTGACAGTTGACTTAAGTGCAGATTTTAATTATCTACAAATTGTATTTCAAGATTTTTGTTTAAATTTAACTGGCAACTTTTGCGCCAGGAAAAACTGATTTCCTATGTCAGTTTTTCTTATTACACCCAGTATATTGCTAAATGTATATACATTTTTTAAATATTTTAATAACTTTTACAACAAGCAGTTTAAGTTTCATAATTATATTTTGGTAATTAAAATCTTGCCGACTTCAATTTACAACCAAAATTACAATTGCGTCCAAGAGATTCAAATTTAACTATAAACCGTAGGTTTCCTTTACTATAAATGAAAAAGAAAATCAGACAATAATTTATAATTCACATTAACAAAGTGTTTGTTGTAAACGGCATTCGAATCAAACTAAAACTGGTAGCACAAGCTCCGTTTTTGCCTGTTTTAAGAGCAGTGTTTTTGGGTGTTTTAGCTATCTCTAACATGTTAAAACCGTGCTCTTAAAACACCCAAAAACAAAGCTTGTGCTACCAGCCAATGTGTCTTTAAACTGGTCTCAACTAATATATGTTGACTTCAGATCAGTTTGACGATATTTAATTTTTCTATCTAAAATGATAATTAACTTACGGCCAGTAGCACCGCTAAAAGTTAAATTTCAATCTTTGTTTAAATAATAAATTGTCCGGCATTACGGAGTTGTGGTTAGCGTTACGGAATTCGAATGCGGAGATCCAACTCGAGCTAAAATATATGAACTACCACACTTCGGCTCGGTGAGTCCGGACACTGTACTGTAATTGAGATGAAGTTCCTGTTATACATGACTAGCATGAATAAATAACATATCAGAGGTGATTTTTAATATTTTCATTTTGTTTTTATCTCGACCTAAACCAGACATTTATTCGACAAAAACAATTTCGATATTTATATCTGTCGTTATCAACATTTTAGTAAATATCAACTCATAAAATGCTCCAACATAAAACCTTTCAAACTCATCAATATCACCGATAACAACAACTAGTTTCACGTACAAATAGATAAAAAAATTCCCAACAAAACAAAATATGAATGAATATGAAAAATTCGCTGAAAATATCGCACATACCCTCGTCCTCATATCAAGTAGCATTCGTGAAAACCCAAACAATGGCTTCGAGGAAATGTAAACAAACAGTAGTTGAATTCCGCCGTCAAGGCAAGTTGGCGTTGACGGAACGTGATTTAAATGCACACGTCGATGGTGTGATTCGTCATTCTTGGTAAGAGTTTTAAGTTGCTGCAGCTGCATGGTTGATATTTGATGATGGATGGAGAGCATGGATGAAGGAATGTCACCGGAATGGACTGGAGTTTCGTGTTCGTGTTTTGTTAATTTGTTTGGATGCAAATTCTTTTTGAAGGTATTTACGTCAGGTTTTTATAGTGTAGTATGCAAAGTGTACTTTTGTTTTGACTATTTTTTTGTTTGTTTTGTTGAGACTCAACAAAGGACTGCTCTACCATCTAATTCTTGTAAAGACATTAGAAACATACAAGCTCTGGGTGGGTTTAGAATTCTCGATTCATAGTTGTGATATATATATGTATACCGGGATTTTTTTTTATTAGTAAACATAGGGATATGTCATTACCATAGTTACAGTTAAAAAGTTTGACAGCAATGCATTAGAGCGTTTATTTTAAAAGTAAACATAGGGAAAATAACATTGCTGTCATCTATAGTTTTCAAAATAATAAAACTGTCTTCTTTCAAAATCAGGCCGGGTTAATTGGGGATCAAATAGTGCGGGGTGATTTTATATAAATTGAAATTAATTTTTTTTTAATTCCAAAAATTAAGGGTTGTTAACCTAAAACATTTTTTGTAGTACTGCACTGGATTCGCTTTCCTATTAAACACAAACAATGAAGTAGGTATCAACTACGAAAGAATAATTACACAATTCAATTATTAGCAGTTATTTATAATAGAATTTCATTTAATTAATAACTTTAACATAATCATCCACCCAGTGGCAGTGACAACGAAAAATTTTGGACTGGGAAACATGGAAAATAGTTTTGCGATTTAAAAAAAAATTTCTTTTTGTTCATGATCAGCACGTCGTACAGAATATACCCTTTAATTTTTGTTGTTTTTGTTGTGAAACATCCTGTATATATACAGGGTGTAACATGAAAACCTGGCCATAGGCGTTTAACATGGGAAATCAGTTTTTCCTTGCGCAAAAGTGGTCAATTGATTTTAGACAAAAATGCTTCAAATAAAAGTTGTAGAGCTTGAAATTATGGATCTAAATCAGTTTTCAGATTTTATTTTGCACATTTTGTAAGCGAAATAATTGCATTAATATTTTATAAGAATTTCTAGTGATAGCCATGGAATTGAGACAAAATGATAAACAAATGTATGACGTTTTAACTGTCAGAAAAGTTTAGTTTGATATGGATTTGTGATTTATTTAAGTGACAAAGGTGATTGTTGTTATATCATTATTGAAAATGGATAACTATTCACATGAAAAAAAGTTACAAATTATTAAGTGGAATTATTCTAGTGAAAGTTTTCGAAGAATACGTGATTTAATTTAAAAAGATACAATGCCATCCAAGAACTTAAAAACGCTGTTGTAGGCGAATGCAACAAAATAAATATTAGACAGATGTGCATGTTAAAAATGTTTCTACAATAGATTAGGCTACTGCTTAGCACAAAACGGAGGACTTTTCGAACATCTTTTGTAATTTAATATTATTTCTAAATAAATAAAATAATTATTTGCGTAAAAATTCTATTATTTATTATAATAAATATTAAAAAATTATAAAATAAAATGATCCATTTTCAATAATGATATAACAACAATCACCTTTGTTACTTAAATAAATCACAAATCCATTTAAAACTAAACTTTTCTGATAGTTAAAACGTCGTACATTTGTTTATCATTTTGTCTCAATTCCATGGCTATCATTATAAAGTAGAAATTCTTATAAAATATTAATGCGATTATTTCGCTTACAAAACGTGCAAAATAAAATCTGAAAACTGATTTAGATCCATAATTTCAAGCTCTACAACTTTTATTTGAAGCATTTTTGTCTAAAATGAATTGGCCACTTTTGCGCAAGGAAAAACTGATTTCCCATGTTAAATGCCTATGGCCAGGTTTTCATGTTACACCCGGTATATAAATATATATATATATATATATATATATATATATATATATATATATATATATATACAGGGTGTATCTGTACATCGGGAAAAAAATTAAAGGGTATATAGTATAAGACGTACTGATCATGGAACAAAAAGATTTAAAAAAAATTAAATAAATAGAATTCAATTCTTCTCTACAAATCATTCTATACAGTGACTATCCGTGAATCTGTGGCAAAAAAGTACATTTTTCTACTTTTCTGATACGAAAATAAAGTTGTCTTAAAATTTTTCTCTGAATTGTTTCGATTGCTCTAATTGAAGTTTTATATAGTAGATTCCAAATAAAAAACCAGATTCGGCCTATTCCACTTTATAGTACGTTGATACTGAACTATTTACCCATATTGTATTGGTTGTATATTAAATATCATATGTAGTTTGTACCGGAAATGCGCAACAGATAAAAATATTCCTTTGCGTTCTCCTTCTTTTATCTAACTATAAAAGTTGTTTTATCTTGAATGTGTTCAAACGATAGTGAAAAATAAAATCAATTTGTTTCCTTTTCCGCGTTGCGAAAATCAAATACGCAAACATGAAAACCATCAAGTTCCTGCGATAATGAAAAACAATAGACGAGGACACAGGGAAAGCAGAGGAAGACGGTAAACAAAATTACGAGAAAAGGTGACAGTGAATCGAAGGAGATTACATGACGCGTTGTTTCAAGTGCCGTAGTCAACAAAAGAAGGCAAATATTGATGTTCTCGTAATTTAATGCGTTTGCTGTAAAGATTGCTACACCATAAGCTATTGCAAACCCAAGATAGCATATCACATTAAGTTTCATTTAAAATCAAATATATATATATATATATATATATATATATATATATATATTCTTTCAAAAAGAGCAGTGTTTAGGGCCAGACTTTAGACCCAATTTTACATTAAGACGAGCGATTACCATCATAGCCGTTACGAAAATAGTTATTTGTGTATTAAGAGCGTAAAGTGATTCTTTGTTACTCGAACACGGTAATTGCCGCGCGAGCCGAACCCGACAGCTGCACTAGTGTAAGAGGAACAAACAATCACTTTACGCTCGTGATACACACATAATTTTTTCTACGATTGCATCTTAAAATTATTAAAAAATTATTAAATTTTTTTTAAAACGTATACGTACTGAAAATAAATTCGTTCTGTCAACTGTCAATATGACAAGTTTCTGCTTTGTTTGTATCCCTGGTAACTATTGAAATAAACGCGCATTTAATATCTTTCTCCCGCGTTGCCATTGGAGACGCGTAAAAAAGATATTTTTCGATTGTTCCACAGAAAACGTCAACTTTACGATGACAAATGAGATCGTAATTATCAACTTTTCATAGCAATCGTAGAAAAATATAATGTTGGGTTATATTTTTGTTTTCCTTGAGTGTACGCTTCCAGTGGCGTAGAATTTCCGATGGAAGAGGCAAATCTTCAGGGATACTGGCTATCTCATTAAGCGAAGAGCACTAGTGCTAAATGCGCCTATAAATAGTCGGCCGAATGTGTACTCTACGCTAATGACGCACATATTGGGAATATTAATGACCCGCGTTCATTTTTGCTATTTATTAGGCTTTATACTAATTGCAATTATGGCCTTTAGGGTAATTGAATGGGGTGATTATTATTAAATGCTCTTTTGATTTCTTCCTGTGTTTATTTTTATACCATAAGCAATGTTTTAATAAAATTAAGACTATTTGTACTTACTAAAACAAGAAATAAAAGAAAAGTAGTTAATGAGATGGTGAACGAATGATAAAATAACTTAATTACGCTATATCTAATTTGCAACAAATTTTAAGTTAAAAACAATTTTATAATAAATATAATTCAAAATTCACGACAAAACTATTTTAACGCAAATAGAAACGTAAAATCAAATAGCATTGTACAAAAAAGTTGCACTTCCTACTTGAAATTGCGAACGTAAATACAAACTTTTTTGACAGTCGCATAAATATTAGTGTATTATACAACAAGCATGAAATGGTACTCATTTCGCATGAGTATGAAAGTTTGTAACATGAACCGAAGGCAAATAATGCAATTCATACGAGTGAAAAATAGATATTCCATGCGAGTTGTACATTATGGTTTTTGTAGTACTATGAAATTTTTGCCCCATTAATTTATATTTTAATAAAATTTTCCGTATATTTCACCATTCCTTTGACAATATCAAATTATCCTAGTTTAGATAAATTTAATCACTTTACTAAATGAATTGAATTAAGCAAACTGATACATTTTTTGCGATGGATACAGACTTTACCGTCGAATACTTACAACAATTTTTGATAATTAATTTCATCTTTTACTTAGTTAATTAATTAGTTTCTTATTTTGTAAGTTTTTAAAAAAGTGTTATAAGTTTTTGGTTTAGTTTATATTAAGCATCGGTTATTTGAAAATAGATATATTTTTACTAAATAAAATGTTATATAAATAAATAAATCTATCATTACGCCTTTTACTCATTACTGGGTGTAGCACTCTGTCTAGCAAATCTCGGTAAGTGATATACTTCTTTGCGTGAAGTGCGATTACCGGCCGTCAAATCATGGCCCCAAAGGATGTTAGTGGAGGAGGTGAGCACAGAGATTGTTCTAATGTGGTAAAAATTGTGGGAATCGAACCCGGGTGACTAAATCCACAGACCGTATCGATACCACTGAGCCACCTACCCCAAATAAATCAGTAAATCAAGCAATAAAAAGAAAGTGAACTAAATAAACTTAAAATTCCAGGATATATACAATTTTTAAAGTATACTTTCAATTTTATAGCAAAATCGGTTTTACATCCCATAATTCCTTAGCATTTTTAAAGGTAAAAATGCTTAAAAAAATTGTAGAAAATACAATTCTAATTTTACAAATAAATAAATATATCATTACGCGTTTTACCCATTACTGGATGTGACACTCTGCCGCAGCAGATCTCGGTAAATTATATATTTCTTCACGTGAAGTGTGGTTATCAGTCATCAAATCACGGCCCCCACAGATATTAGTGGAGGGAGAGCCACAGTGGTAGATTTAATTTGATGAAAATTGTTTGTCGGCTGTGGGGATCAAACTAGGGTTCTCAAAATCCGTCACTGAGGCACCTACCTCATAATTTTATATATGTTTAAATTCATTTAGATAATACTGCACATACAAATTGGTAGAAATAACCTTTTTTTTCAATTTAAATTTGCCTAAAAACTTATTTCCTTGAATGGAAAATAAACTTTTAAGGACTTGAAGGAAAACTTTAAATTCCAGGATATGTTTCCAGGATTTCCAGGTCAGTAGACACCATTAATAATTAAATGATTCAGTTCAGTAAATATAGTTAGATCTGATGTAAATAGCAAATAGAATGATTCACGTTGCCTATGATAACCGTGAGATATGAAAATGTGTGCACAATGTACTTTATTTCCATAGCAACGATAAACAAACAATAAACAGATTATAAACAAGTATAAATATATTTATTTAATAATGCTACTCTGTACAACAAGAACTAATCCATGTTACAATACAGGGTTCGGACTCACCGATCCACAGTGGGGTAGTTCATTATATTTCCAGCTTGAATTGGATTCGAACTTGTAACGTTAATTACACCACCGTACTGCCGGACATATTTCATAAAATTTAATTACTTCATTTAATTTCTTCGACATATATACAGGTGCACGATACTTTTATGACATATATAATATATATATAAATAAAAATATAAAATAAATATATCATTACTGGGTGTGGCACTCTGCCTAAGCAGATCTCGGTAAGTGATATATTTTTTCGCGTGAACTGCGGTTACCAGTCGTCAAATCACGACCCCCATAGATATTAGTGAAGGGAGAGCCACAGGGGTAGATTTAAATTGGTGAAAATTGTTTGATATACTGATTATAAAACAAAAAGAATTTTTTTTGAAATTCGCAAAAATTAGGGTATTTCATTAGTAGCGAACATTTTTAGTGCCACTGGTTAATAGTACAAAAAATTAAAATAAGGCATTACACCAGGTACCTATGTAATAACTAATTAATAAATTACTATTTGTAGGCAGTGTTTATACTTTTTTCTACTTCCGTTATGAAATAGACGTTTTATTTCACTTATTTGAGTTAATGAACTGCATTATTCAACTAGTGAAATAATGAAGTAACACAGCAACACAAAAAAATTAAGATATCTTGGTAGACGAATTGTGATGTGTTATTTATTCTTTTATTTTTTGAATTTATAACTGTCATTAATATGTCAAAATTTCATAATTTCAAAACCGCTCTTTCGTATTTATTAGAATGGAAGTAGAAAAAATATTGTATGAAACTAGTAAGGAAATAGGTTATTACCTTACTTATGTGTTCACATAACTCGGCTACGTCTCGTTCTGCAAATTTCACATGCGTAAGGTAATAATCTTCATTTCCTTACTAGTTTCATAAATAGCTATTATTTCATTAGTAATATAATTATAAATAATTAAATGTACTGTTAAACCAGTGACACTAAAAGTATTCGCTGGAATTAGATATCCTATGTTTCGCGAATTTCAAAAAAAATATTGTTCAATAATCAGTATATCAAATTATATGTCATTGAAGTTTCGTGCAGAGGTATAAAAACACCCTGTATGTAATTATAACAATTATTCATATTCCGAAACTCTCAAACCTTACTCAAATAAACGTACTTCCACCTTATTCGGACATTTAATGCTTGCACATGATATATTATCATCCCTAATCAAACAGTAAATCCATGATAAAACAGATAATTGAATCCAGTAGTCCGCGCAACGCTTTATATGTGAAGTTTACCTTAAACTATAAACAGCGCCCTTATGTGCATACTATAATCATTTAATTAATAGCTATTGTTTGAGTTGATTATTTGCTAATCCAGATCAGTGTTCTTAATCTGATCTGATCCATATGATACTGCTAAACTGACCTAATTCTGATAATGGATTGGTCAACATATTGAACACACATTTATATTCTGCAATAATATTCGGTTAGAAAATAACTCGTCTGACGTTTCTAGAACTAGAACTCTAAATTAAATTAAAAGTGCAACATTGTTCTGTTTTGCGAATAACTTTAATACTACCGAATTAAAATGAAAGATCAATTTCTAATTGTATTCGTTTTTAGTCCAGACTTTCTTCTGTATAAAAAAATTGGGGATATATATATATATAATCAATTTTATGTACTTGATACAAGTTTCTGTGGTTGTATTGTTCTATCATTCGTGTCATACCTTGATTATTCTAAGCAAAATATAACACCTAAATAAATTATTTTTACTTTTTGTGTCTGTGCCTTCGAGCATTAATTCATATCTGGAATTTTTATATCTTGCATTTAAAAATGTAATCTGCACTCGTGTTTCACTCATGGAGAAAAATATGTTGTTAAAATGCATATATATAATTGCACATTACTTGATGCAAACAAGATTGATAGGTTAGAGCAGTGATCGGCAAACTTATTAGCCAAAGAGCCAAATATGAACATTACAACAATTAAAAAAAAATTTTGGGAGCCAAATCTGCTAATTTAGTAAACTTTTATTACACTAAATTTTATTACACTTTGTATGTTGTTGTTTTTAATTTTAGGCATGATTCCATGTTCTCATCAATAAGACGACTTCTCAGTTTACTCGTGATAATGTTCATGCTTGAAAAAGATTGTTCGCATATATATGTAGAACCGAAAAGGGAAAGAACAGCAAACGCGAGCCTTTTCAGCTGATCGTAAGAGTCAGGAATACTATTCTAAGCGTTGAAAATGATCATGTCTTCCTTCTCCAGGTCATTTAAAGCAGACCACTTGTGTTGTGAACTAAGATCACATTTTTCTTCTCCAATATTTCCAATTCAACACAAAGACGTTCAAATTTAGAGCGCCATAACTCCTTATTTTTTAAATCCAGCAATTGTATTTCAAAGCTACCAATGTCAATTTCAAAATTAAACTCGATGTTCGTTACGTGTTTTTACAACAATATAAAATTTTAATTACCTATCTATCTTTTAACTTAAACAAAAAATTATACATGTTCTCGATTTATAGAAGAATTTTAATTTATCAAAATAAGATGTAATTATTTTCCTACCAAGTTTTTTTTTAATGAAAATATTATTGCGCCTTCCGTGGATATTTGTGCCAGAGCCGCACTTAAGGAACCAAAGAGCCACATGTGGCTCTGGAGCCGTACTTTGCCGACCACTGGGTTAGAGTAAAGAATAAATATTAGTAAACATTAATTTTTTTTATTATTATTTTGCGGTCATAAGTAAGTAATTACGAACCCAGTTGCGTATCGAAAGAGCATTCATTAAGATACGCAACATTTTGTTTTAGACGGTTGGTAGTAGCGGATGATATTCTGAGAACATTAAAATTTCAATACAACCCCAAAATCTGAACAATTGCATAAATTAAAATAACAGCTATCAACCACAATATTTCATAAACAAATTTCCCTAAATTGGCTCGGTTTAAAATATCGCAGATATTTTTAAAATTTACATTTATAAAAGCTGCAAAATAGAAAAAATAATATAAATAACTCATTTTATAAGACTTTTATCATACTTGTCCTTTTGAAAGCTTGCCTGCGGCTCGTTTTCTAAACTTCGACGCATGCGAAAAAAATATGTCTTATAAAACTCGTTCATTAATATACTATTATTTAATTGACGCTGTGTAACATTCTTTCAATGGTAATGTTTACTAATTTTTATTCATATCTGTAACCTATCAGTCCGTTGGCATCAAATAATCTGCAATTATTTTTGCGGATTTCGAAAAAATTATATTTGTGTTGTGATCAATATATCAATAAAATCACTGTTTAGTTTTCAAAGAAATATTTTGTGCATATCCAAGAGTCTCAGTATTTGGCTTAGATATCGCCAGAATCGTTTTCTTTGATAGTTTCGTTTAAGATTGTTTAATTTTAAAATAATGCTGCATTCCTAGCTACTCAATAAGTAATTATAAATAGTAATTTAAATAATAATAATACTGATAAAATTAAGACATTAATTGTAAATAACAAGTGAATGCAAACTTCAAACTTTTGAATTACAAAATTAATGCGTTACCTACAATTTTATATATTTTGACAAAGATAATTTAAATATCAACTAGAATTTTCTAAGACTACAGTATTCAGAAAATAGAGATGTGGTAATAATTAAAATAGTTCAAACAAAATACGATCTTCATAACGCTATTTTACATGTTTTTTGTTTTTGTTTATTGATGTTCTTTTTTAAAATTCTCTAGAAATATAATTTCTCACTGATTTATTTATGGTATTATTAATTTAAATCGCAAGTTTTAAGACGCTTCCATTAATTGCTTAATCATAATTACTAATTGTATAGTTGTAAACGTAGTTTAGCTACTCCACGATCATATTTATCAATTTACAAAAAAATATTTAAATCAAGTATCTGAATTATAATATATGTTAGATAACTAGTACAAAAACATTGTTGCTTTTACATTGTAGGAAACAATACAAATATTTTTTCACGTAACTGTTGATATTTACGCGCACAATTCACCCCACGAAATTCAACTTTTTTGTAAACAAAAACTTTGACGAGCTGTTCTAAACAAATCAAAAACATAACAAAATTCATAAACAACTTGTGAATTTTTCCTGAAAACCTCTCCTTGGTTACAGATTCATATGCATAATAGCTATCATTTCAAACTTAAATTTGTAAAAAAATATGTTTTTTTAATGAACATAATGCAGTTGCATGAACAATTTTGTGTGCACCTCGGTCACGAAATGATTTGATGCGCTCAGAAAATAGTCTGCCTCAGCCGCCTAACTTTTTCTTCGACGTACACAAACGATCATTTCACAGCCTAGATATACAAATTTGTTATTTGTGTATTAAGAGCGTAAAGAGTTCTTTGTTACTCGAACACGGTAATAGTGTAAGAGGAACAAAGACACTTTACGCTCGTGATACACACATAATTTTTTCTACGATTGCATCTTAAAATTATTTAAAAAACGTTACGTACTGAAAATAATATCATTCTGTCAACTATCAATATGACAAGTTTCTGTTTTGTTTGTATCCCTGGTAACTATTGAAATAATCGTTTCGAATGGCAACGCGCGAATTTAACGTCTTTTTCGCGCGTTGCCATTGGAGACGCGCATAAAGATATTTTTCGATTGTTCCACAGAAAACGTCAACTTTACGATGACAAATTCGAGCGTAATTGTCAACTCTTCATAGCAATCGTAGAAAAAAGTATTTTGATCTGTCAAAATAGTTATACTTATATTTAAAGGTTGAAAAATATTCTGACCTGTTTCATTGTTTTAAAATAATGTAAATTAGTCATATAAGTTGCAAACCGTGTAATATAAATTTGGTTGCAGCCATTTCAAGTCAGCGGTATGTACACAATGCACTTGATTAAAACGGTTGTAAAAAATGTTGAGTACTGACCTGGTTTCCGGCGTGAGCCCCACAGCACGGGAGGGGATGCGTTACCGACAGGGGCAGCCAGCTTGACTGCGCTGTGCGAACCTACAACATAAACATACATTTTAAAAT
Organism: Pterostichus niger; assembly: GCA_947425015.1. Lineage (NCBI taxonomy): Eukaryota > Metazoa > Arthropoda > Insecta > Coleoptera > Carabidae > Pterostichus > Pterostichus niger. The sequence goes on along the minus strand of OX380346.1, from coordinate 13,708,892 downwards.
TCATCCTCTACTATATAAAATAAATAAAAAACGAGAATGTTACTCGAGAGAATGGTGAACTAAATTTGACATTTAGCAATATGTAGCACTGACAAGACAATAAAATAATCTCCACAACCTAGATACATAAATCATTATTTGATGATCTATAACTCCATTCTCAGGATCCAGGTTAGGGAGATTTACAGATTTACTTTTATGAACTGGCATTTGCAACGTAAAAATCTATAATTTATTACTCTAATTTCAAATACAAGTAACAGCTCTGTACCATTTGTTTTCTATTTATCGTTTCCCTCGTTCTTTTAATGTAAAATATCTGATGTGGACACCACTTGTCTTCCTTGTACGCGTATTAAACTATAGATATTTTTTTAATTGCACATATTTGACATAAAATCTTTTATTTTTTGTTCTAATCCATAGCAAACTTAATTTTAAAAAAAAACACAAAATATATTCTATTTAAATTTAGATATCTCGCTTATGCAAAAGGCTAATTTAAAAATTCTTAATGTGCTAGACGCAGAATTTAATTCTCTAAAACTTTTATTTGAAGCATTTATTTCTAAAATTAAAATAATACCATTTTTTTCAAGGAAAACTGTTAGCAGCTTCATGTAATGTGTCACTTCCGGTTAGTCTATTTTAACCAAAATCTATTATATTATTTCCATTGATATAGTAGTCTTATATACCAAATTTGGAAAGTTTTAAATTATATTTGAATATAGTTTTTCATGAAAATCTATTATAGGCTTCAAGTAAAGTACCACTTCCGGAAGTTATATAATGACCAAAAAGGGAGGTGCACAACTAGATGTTATAACAGTCCTAAATATAAAATTTCAATTTTCTACGGCTTACCGTTTTTGAGTTATGCGAGATACATACGTACGTACGTACATACGTACATACGTACATACGTACGTACAGACGTCACGACGAAATTAGTCAAAATGGACTCAGGGAGGGCCAAAATGCGTATTTCCACTGAAATCTGAGAACCGAAAATTTTCGCGATTACAATACTTCCTTTACTTCGTACAAGGAAGTAAAAACAATACAATATCAATTTATTTACGAAATCAACCGTATTATTATTAACCGTCAGTACGGTGGTGTGGATAGCGATACGGAATTCGAATCCGGAGTTCCCGAGTTCTAATCTCACTCAAGCTAAAAATTATATAAATAACTACACTGCGGCTCGATGAGTGCGGACCCTGTACTGTAATTGGGATTAAATTCCTGTTGTATAGGGTAACATAAAAATAAATAAAAGAAGTTATAAATTATTTTTACCCAAAATGAACACATTGTACGATGTTTTCCACGAAACACAACAAACTTCACTAAAATTACAAATAAATGTTGTAAATAAAGTAACTTAACACAAAAAAGAACACACGTATAAATGACTAGAAGCGCGAAACACAACTGAAATATATATACGAGTATTTCTTTTCTAGTTCGTTCAACAAGCTTGGACACACCAGCTCAAACAAACATGTGTATACTCAAACTAATTAAATTATTGGTTTGAAGTATAGACAATAAAACTCAGATAAAACTATGTATAAAAATCTGTAATTATATTTATCATTGTTTCCAATTAAAATATCGATTTTATAATATAATAAAAAAGTTTTAAGTTATTTAAAAATAATTTCGGAATTATTCACAAATCTGTAAAAAAAACTAGATAAGTATGTCATGATTCCAATATAAAAATAATAAATAAATAAATATATCATCACGTCTGTTATCCAGTATTGGGTGTGGCACTGCTTCGTAGCAGATCTCGGTAAGTGATATATTTCTTCGAGTGAAGTGAGGTTATCCACCGTCAAATCACGCCCCCCCCCTAAGATATTAGTGGAGGAGGAGCTACAGGAGTAGATTTAATTTGGTGAAAATTGTTTGTCAACTGTTAAATATAAAATGTACAAAATACCAAATATAAAATATAAATAAATATATTATCATGCCTTTTACCCATTACTAGATGTGGCACTCTGACGTAACAGATCTCGGTAACTGATATATTTCTTTGTGTGAAGTGCGGTTACCAGCCGTCAAATCATGGTCACCAAAGTTGTTAGTGGAAGAGGAGCCACAGGGGTAGTATTAAAGTGGTAAAAATTGTTTGTCGGCTGTGAAAATCGAATCTGGGTTCTCAAATCCGCAGGCTGACTCGATGCCACAGAGCCATCTACCCCGTAAGAGTTTAATAGTCTATTATTAATAAATTATATGGAAAATGAGCAAATATAATACACAATTGTAATAATACGAGTTAATAGAAACAATGTTTCTGCAAATACAAATAGAACATTATGACATTTAAGTGATTAATTATTTTATACTAAATCGCATTATTGGCAAGGCTCGCTCCGCTCACATTTTTAAACCAAACTCTATACACACAAGTACATATATTTTAGCTTAAAGTATATCGAATTTCATACATTTATTTGAATATGAAAGTGTTTATACACCTATTTAATTATTCTTTCATTCGACGTACATCATCTCAACTCACTTACGTTTACTAACAATGAATAAAAAAATAATAAATTCCCCACAATTGCAGTTAGGCAATCTATGGCAGGGATGGTCAACCCAAATGATCTTGCGGGCCACTTTGAAAATGCATCATGACTCCGCGGACATCTCCTACAATTGACATCTTTAAAAAATATAAGTGTACTTGCTAATCAGCTATCATAATTTAATTATGTTACTAGATAAACTAATATACTTTTTTAATGCGAATAAAATGAGAAATATCATGCCTTTTATCCTATTCTAAGCGTGCCACTTCAATGAATCAGATCATTTAGGTAAATAATAAAAATAAAATGCTAGTAATAATAAACAAACTTGTAATTGTTAATGTCAAAAAAATCTAAGTACGTATCTGTATCAGTTAGTTAATGCAAGAAGCACGGAGACACGGAGAGATACTATCAATAAATCTAATGTATAGAATGAGAAGGACGGTCCTGTGCACGAAGCAGATTTATAGTGGAGAGCACACTAAAAATCTAAAGAATTGTTGCATTTTTCTTTGTTCTTTTGTTTAAGAAATAATCAATATTCTACTGAAAATCTGAAGCTGAAAATACTGCATTGTACATTGTATAGAATGCATTACTGATATTACTATCTATCTTTGTGACTGAAATAATGTTTCATATCTTCTTTGTTTTATTCAGTTTTGTTTCATATATTTTATATCAATGAATTATTAAAATTAAAACTATTTAATTTTGCAGTTTCCATTCAAATACTTGCGATACTACTAGGATTTGACCCTGGGATCTATAAACTCTGGTCATATGTTTCAATTAAGCTACGATCGACATGTAATTCTAATCTAATTTTATTTCAATTTTTCTCTATCTTTTGTCACAGGCAGCTTCGATCCCCTGGCACGTTTATATAGATACTGAAAAACTTGACACGAAATTCAACTGAATTTATGGAAAAATTTACCAATTATATTTAATTATTATATGAAATAAATACTTAACAATTCATGATATCAAATAGAGTTATACAGAGGAAAATTGGGACACTGACATGATTTGATCGTGTAATTCAAATTTGATTTTATTCCAACTTTATTCTCTACTTTATTATGTGCCATAGGCAGCCTCGGTCCCATATAATGAAAGACTTTACACTTCTGAAGAAAATAAAATAAATCAATAAATAGATCATCACGTCTTTCACCCATTACTGGCTGTAGCAGATCTCGGTAAGTGATATATTTCGTCGCGTCAAGTGAGGTTACCAGCCATCAAATCACGGTCCTTAAAAATGTTAGTGGAGGGGTAGTCACAGGGGTACATTTTATTTGATGAAAATTATTTGTGGGCTGTCGGGATCGAACCAGGGTTCTTAAGATTCACATGCCGACTCGGTACCACTGAGCCACCTACCTACTTGTAGGAACACTGTTATTTAAGGAGAATATTTATCATTTGATATTTAATTACTATTTTAAATAAATATTAAAGAACTGATAAAATCAAATTGACTTACAAAGAGTAAAATAGGAACACTGCCAGGATTTTAACCTGGGATCTATGAACTATGGTCATATGTTTTAACCAATTAAGCTACATTCGCCGAATAATTCAAATCTGATTCTATTCCAATTTTTTGAGTCGGCATATGGATGAAAACCAGAATTTCATTCCCACAGCCGACAAACAATTTTCACCACATTAACACTACCGTTGTGGCTGCATAAATATATCACTTACCGAGATCTGCTATGGCAGAGCGCTACAGCTAGTAATTGATAAAAGGCGTGATGATATATTTCTAATTTTATTTATATCATGAATGGATAAGAAAGTTAAAAATAAAATATAAAATTATGTAATAGTACGTATTAACTCCATAAATAAATAAATAAATATATCATCACGCCTTTTACCCATTACTGGATGTGGCACTCTGCCTAAGCAGATCTCGGTACGTGATATATTTTTTCGCGTGAAGTGCGGTTACCAGCCATCAAATCACGGCCCCCAAAGATATTAGTAGAGGGGGAGCCAAAGGGGTTAATTTAAATTGGTGAAAATTGTTTGTCGGCTATGGGGATCGAACCAGGGTTCTTAAGATCCACAGGCCGACTCGATACTACTGAGCCATCTACCCCATTAACTCCATGTTGACTGTAATTCACATTTCGCTTATAAAATATAAAAGGCGTAGTTGAAAATGTCCTTACTGGGTAGAATTACAATTTGTTTTTATTCTAGTTCCGCTAAAAACATCCCGAGAACACGAAGAATAGTGTTTTCTCTCGTGTAAGTAATTTATAGCAGAAGGGTTGCCAACAGTAACGATTCATTTAATCTCTTTGTAATATTATCACGTTACATACATTTGGTATCAATCATGTTCCTGAATGTTGGCCAACTGCAGATCTTAGATTCAAGTATTGGGCGCCATGGCGACTAGATTCAGCTGTGCAAAACATTTGGTTGGAACCCAAGAGGTAAAAAATTTAATTTGTTCCATTCAGCAAGAATATAGATATGTAGGGTACTGCGTAGTTTGGCGTAAGTTTGTGCCAAATTTGCGGCGATATTTCATGATAGGAATTATGCAAGATTTTATAGTAGTACATATAATGAAATAGGCTACTCAAAATTGAACGGGGATATTTTAAAAATTGAATGTTATATTAAAACTATTAATTATATTATAAATATGTATTTAAGAAGGATCCAATATAAAACAAGGTTTAATAAAAATATAAAGTAAACACTTGGCTATGTTTCACAAAATTCGGCCTCCAAGTCACCTTATGAGGAGGGCATCGTCAGAGGCTGGCCAGCACAGCTCAGTTAGTAACCATAGACGCGTTTCGCTCTTATTGAACTTTGTTCTAGGTGAAGAAGTGAGTTATACCATACTGATGAGTTCTAATAAGAGCGAAACGCGTCTATGGTTACTAACTGAACTGTGCTGGCCAGCCTCTGACGATGCCCTCATAAGGTGACTTGGAGGCTGAATTTTGTGAAACATAGCCAAGTGTTTACTTTATATTTTTATTTAAATATCATTTATAATTTAAATTTTACAAAAAAAAATTAAAATATGCTTGTATAATTTTGAGCAGTCTAAGAGCATAATAACACTTTATTCTATATTGTTCATTGATTCAATTAAGGAAAACTTTTAAAAATTTGATGGAGTAGGTGGCTCAGTGGAATTAAGTCGGCCTGAGACGGCTTGAGAACCCTGGTTCGATCCCCACAGCCGACAAACAATTTTCACCACATTACCCCTGTGGATCCCCCTTCACTAACATCTTTGATATGATGGCTGGTAATCCCACATCGCGCGAAGAAATATATCACATCCAGTAATGGGTAAAAGGCGTAATGCGATATATATAATTCTTTTGTTTTTGTTTTTCTTCCATAGCTTACTGCACATTAATATTAAAAATTATTTAAATTTCAAGTGATTTTTTCTCAATATTTTTGTTATGTACGAATGTAGAATTGTCACAAGGTTGAATTCAGAAAAAAATACTCTACCGAATAGGCCTAAAAAAAATGTATAATTCCATTTGAAAAAATATAACTTTATGTTGTAACTTGAGAACCACTGGTTTAAATAATTATTTTATTCTTTAAGCAGATGTCCCCCTTGGTCTTCTACAACTTTGCTTTATAATATTTTTTTGTAACTATAATAATAAAGAAAATAGTAGTAGTTGGTTTCGCTGTTACACCCTGTATATATGTATATATATTGTTCAATGAAGGAAAACTTAAGATTAGGGTAAAAAGATAATTGGCTGTTTAATATTAAATCGTCGGAAAAAGCAATTAACAATAACAAACAGAAAATTGACCTGAATAATTGCTCATAAATAATTGATTCGTGTCCAATCAATTTATATACTTAGAAATAATTTCGGTTTATTCTCATTTATTTAAATTGGAATTTAAGTTTTGTAGTAATAACATAAAATACGAATAAATATGTATATCATTGCGCCTTCTACCCATCATTGAGTGTAGCACTGTTGTAGAAAATTTCGGTAAGTGTCATATTTATGCACGTGAAATAAGGTTACCAGCCGTCAAATTACGTATTTCCAAGTGTACAGAAAGTTACACGGGTAATTTAATGCTATTCGAGATTTAAGTTTAATATTTTATAATTATTCTTGTGTAAACGGCATCTTAGTTACAGAGGATTTAATATGTCAGGTTTTCCTAACATAGAATGTTGTTAAGTAATTGACAAGTCACAAGTTAGTTGAACATGTCAAGTAAGCTTGTACAGCAGAGTGAAAATTCATGTTACATGATAATATCGTTTATACTGATTTTATAAACAGAAATTATATAGGATATCTCGCATAAAAAGCTTAATTATTTATACACAGATAAACAGGTAAAGAAACATAAAAATATATGTACCCAATTGTTGAAACATAAAGTATTATCTAGTATCGTAGTATTTATAGCACACGTGATTTAGAGTGATTCATTTGCAGTTGACTAACTTTGCCTTTTAATATTAAACGTTTAAAAATACATCAAATTAAAGAGGAAATATAATAATTACTTGTGAGAATAGCATTTTCCTCACTCAATTTAGGTGTAACAGTAACCGTTTTCCTCACTAGTAATGAAAATAAATAACTTTCCTCATCAGTGAGGCAAACGGTTACTGTCACAAATAAATTGAATGAGGGAAGTGTCATTTCATATGGTGACCCAAGAAACGTGATGTGCATTTGCAAATAAAAGTCCTTTGATATAAATATTTTTTTTAAATATCTGATGTGGGCACCACATGACTTCCTTGTACGCGTATTAAACTATAGATATTTTTTTATTTGCATATATTTGACATATTTTTTTTATTTTTTTATCTAATCCATAGCAAACTTAATTAAAGAAACGAAAAAAATATAATAATATATAATAAAAGGCTAATTAAATAATTCTTAATGTGCTAGACGCAGAATTTAATTCTCTAAAACTTTTATTTGCAGAATTTATTTCTAAAATCAAAATAAAACCATTTTTTACAAGAAAAACTGTTAGCAGCTTCATGTAATGTATAACTTCCGGTTAGTCTATTTTAACTAAAATCTATTATGTTATTTCCATTGATATAGTAGTCTTACATACCAAATTTTAAAAGTTTTGGATTATATTTTAATATAGTTTTTCATGAAAATTTATTATAGGCTTCAAGTAAAGTACCACTTCCGGAAGTTATATAATAACCAAAAAAGGAGGTGCACAACTAGATGTTATAACAGTCCTAAATACAAAATTTTAACTATCTACGGCTTAGCTTTATGAGTTATGCGAGATACATACGTACGTACGTACAGACGGCACGACGAAATTAGTCAAAATGGATTCAGGGACGGTTAAAATGCGTATTTACGCTGAAATCTGAGAACCGAAAATTTTCGCGATTACAATACTTCCGTTACTTCGTACAAGGAAATAAAAATATTATATACCTGATGATAACTGAAAAGTCGAATTGCGTTGTGTGAAAATAAAAATGTTTCACCAAGTGCCAACCACACAAACAATTAATATCCTTTGATTTATATAAAATAATTAATAAATTTCTTGTATCGCAAACGTAGGGGTAAAAATGTAATTTTCACGTTTAATGTTGAAAAAAATTGTATGTATAACAACAAGTGAGAAAGGGTGATTGCAAAACCCTTTCCTCACTAGTATTACAATATACTAATTTTCTATTTTGCGATCATAAGGAAGTCATTACGAAACCCAGTTGCGTATCGAAAGAGTGTTCATTACGATACGCAACATTTTGTTTTAGATGGTTGGTAGTAGCGAATGATATACTGAACCTATCATCAAAACCACAACATTTCGATTACAAATTACCTCAAATTGACTTAGTTTAAAATATCGTAGATTTTTTAAATTTTAATTTATAAAACTCGCAAAATAGAAAAAAATAGTATAAGTAACTTATTTTATAAGACTTTTATCGCACGCGTCCAAGTTTAAATTTTGACGCGGGTGAAAAAAACATGTTTTTTAATATACTATTGCACCACTGTTATCTTAAATTAGTTTATTTTATTACCGAAATGAAATCATTTCTGTAGGATAGGTATTAAACACAAATACAATACCTTCACAGTCATACAATCTTAGAATACTCGTACCTCCACGAAATAATTCTAACACTGAGAATATTTCTCATTTTCGTCCGATGTTAAATTATGACGAAATAGGTGCAAAATTAAACTTGTTTCTGTCATTAAAAAATAAAATTTAATCACGGCGAGCATTTTGGCGCTTTTGCAATGAAAGTAGAGCCCCTGGTGGCCAACTGAGGAAGCTGTTTTACGACTGAGGGCAGAGATAACAAAACAGTAAAATCCAGCACGGTAAAATCACGGAATGGCTGGTAAATTACGCGAAGTGTTCAGTTTAATTTAGAAAAAGTAGTGCATTTACTGCTGACAGCACGGTGATGGCATCATAAAAATAAGGGTGGGTTCAGGAGTCACAATGTATCAAAATGAGAGTTGATGAATATATGTTGAATTTCCCAATAGGGTAAAATAAATAAATATATCATCTTTGTACCTATATTTGGGGTAGGTGGCTCAGTGGTATCGAGTCGGCCTGTGAATCTTGAGAACCCTGGTTCGATTCCAACAGGTGACAAACAATTTTCATCAACTTAAATATATCCCTGTGGCTCCCCCTCCACTAATATCTTTGGGAGCCGTGATTTGACGGTTAGTAACCGCACTTCACGCGAAGAAATATATCACTTACCGAGATCTGCTTACGGCAGAGTGTTACACCCAGTAATATATTTATTTATTTATACTTTGCCGTACCAGATATTGGTAAGTGATATATTTTGAGCGTGAATTGCCGTCAAATCACAACCACCAAAGACGTTCGTGGAGGAGATGTAACAGGGGTAATTTTAATACTTAATTTGCACGTGTTTGAAAGTTTGTAGCTTGAGCCGGAGGCGAATGCTGCAATTCATACAAGTGAGACATGGACAATCTATGCGAGTTGTACAATATGTTTTTTCTAATAATTACGGTCTTCTTCCTGTGGCACTACAATACTTGAGGATGTAGGCCGCCCGGACATTCCGAGCAACAAATTTATGCTGCTGTTCTTTCTGTTTTCTTAATCAAATGCTACATTATTTTGAGAAGTTATAGTGCCCGAGTGTGTAACTGTATTTTTATATTTAATGACAAATCACACATTATCGACAGGTGGACTTGAATTGACGAAATATGATTTTCAATATATTCAGATTGTTTTTCAAGAATTAAATATATAAATAAAATAAATATATCATCACGCCTTTTACCTATTACTGAGTATGGCACTCTGCAGTAGCAGATCTCGGTAAGTGATATATTTCTTCGCGTGAAGTGCAGTTACCAGCCGTCAAATCACGGCCACTAAAGATGTTAGTGATGGGGGAGCCACAGGTGCAGATTTAATTTGGTGAAAATTGTTTGTTGGCTGTGGGGATCGAACCAGGATTCTCAAGATCCACAAGCCGATTCGATACCACTGAGCCACCTACCCCATAAAGAATTAAATCGTATACTATTTCCCCTGTTTGAATAAAACATGTTAAGTACCATTGAAAGATACTTGTGACGTCACAACCCCAATACATAACTTTTAAAAATTATATATTTTGGAGGAATTTGAAACCCGCGTTTATCGTTAAAGTTTCATAAAAAAAAAGTAGAAAAAATCATATAGGTGTTGCTTGTTTTGTGCACCGTTATTCTATACATTCATCCTGCAATTAATCTTCAGCACACATTACTATCCTGACATGTCCCTTTTGTTTCAATCACAATTATTTTCATACAAGCTTCTATATTCCTCCTATTAAGAATTTTTCATTTCTAGATGTAGTAGGTGACTCAATGGTATCGGGTCGGCATGTGGATCTGAGAAATCTGGTTCAATCCCCACAGCCGACAAACAATTTTCACCAATTTAAATCTACTCCTGTGGCTCCCCCTCCACTTACATATTTGGAGGCCGTGATTTGATGACTGGTAACCGCACGTCATGCGAAGAAATATATCACTTAACGAGATCTGCTACGGCAGAGTGCCACATCCAGTAATGGGTCAAAGGCGTGATGATATATTTATTTTATTTTATTTAGTTCGACCACGTATTCTTACACCTCCAGTTTACCAACTTTTATTTTAAACCAGACCAAACCTTGCAATATTTCAGTATGTCAACTAACCTTGCAAACAATTGCTATCTAAATCCATTGTAAATCTTTTTGGTTTCATTATCACTTTTTCTTAATACTCAATCACTTCTTTCCTTTATTCTTTCTTGTCTTTATCATTTAAACGTTCTTTAATTTCTCGGTGATTTATTTCAGATTACGATTCAGTAACAAGAAAAACTGTTGAAAAACGCAAGGATAAATAGGATAAAACAACGGCAAAGCGTTTCATCATTATTTTAATGGCTCGATTTCTTTTTTCAATTGTTTTATTTCATCAGCATGGAATGTTGAAATGGTGGGTAATTTGCAATGATACGGATAATTTTGTTGCAAGGAAACATTAAATATCGTATTTACCGGATGTCAAATTATAGTCATTATTGTTTTTGTTATTTATAATTTTCAGAAATGATTTTTTTATGTAAGCAAAGAAGATTAATTTGCTGAATTATGAATTTTCTTTGCATAAATTATCATTATAGTGTAGAACATTACTAATTTGACATGCAATTCTAAGAGTCCTGATAGACCAATTGATTATTTTGCTACTTCCTTTCTGAAAAAACAAACGACCAAAAAATAATATTTGAACAATATCTAAAAGTAGCTAATAATTGCCATGTGAGAAATGAGAATAGTATGTTATGTATCAAGGGAGGGAATCAAGCGATTATTCCCGCGTGTGAAGTTGTCAACTTCACACAAGGGATAATCGCGCCCTCCCGTGAAGCATATTATACTTTTCGTAACAAGTGCACAAAAATTACTGTCATATCGGTACAAATGTCAAATATGGGTTGCGTAACTAGTTACCTAGGAAACACCGCAAAATAGCTAATAATCGTAGTCTCTAGGGACAGAAACATCTCTCTAGGCAGAGAAACATAATGTTTCTCTTCCTAGGGGAGAAAAGCAGTGTTTCTCTCTTTAAAATTAAGGAATAAGAACGTGTTTCTTTCGCATGTGTTTCGAAAATTTATTTTAACAACAAAGACAAAATTCATTGTCATCCATACACATGATAAAACTAGGTTTAATAAAAAATATAAAATTAACACTTGGCTAAGTTTCACAAAATTCAGCCTCCAAGTCACCTTATGAGGGCATCGTCAGAGGCTGGCCAACACAGTTAGTAACCATAGACGCGTTTCGCTCTTATTAGAGCTCATCAGTATAGTATAACTCACTTCTTCACCTAGAACAAAGTTCACGTAAAGAAGCTGATGACGAAGAACTGTGCCAGCAGGGAATAAGATCTCTAACAAACAGGTAAGATGACATGAGAAGTTCTGTGGAACAGGCCATGCCATCTACCGAAAAAAAAGGAAAAGCTACGCAATAGAAATCTGACGATGCCCTCATAAGGTGACTTGGAGGCTGAATTTTGTGAAACTTAGCCAAGTGTTAAATTTATTTTAATATTCAATCAATCACTCAACAATGAATTAAATTGTAATGAGATAATTTATTAATCAAGTAAATGGATGTCATCTAATAGACCGCTATGTGCTCTAGACAATATTCTCCTTCCAAGGATACTGTTACCTCCTGGCCATTTCCAACAGCTTAATGAATATGGAATTGATATGCCGTCAATAAGATGACTACTGAGATAACTTGTCATTAAACATGTATGGCTTTTGAATTAATTAATGCTTTAGTTTATGTCCATAATTAGCATAGTATACAGTGTAAGTTAATAGCGGCATCTACTAGCCATTATGTAGTGACGGTCAGTGTAATTGGTAGAATACATACAAATATGCACATAATAAATCTGCACGAAACTTTAATGACATATATATAATTGGAGAAACTGATTATAGAACAAACAGAATTTATTAGGGTATTTCATTCCTAGCGAGCGAACAATTTTAGTGTACATACATACATACATAACATCACGCTATATCTTATTAAATGGAGTAGCACGAACCCGTCAACATTCTCATCCTGACACACGATTTTCGTTTCGACCACATTAACACTTCCTCCATATGAACTCTTACTTTTCTCACAACCAAAATCATCATCATGCAACAAACATCCATCCATTCGCTCCTGTACACCTGTTTCGTAAATCTTCACTTACGCCCACTTCTCTAACAACGAATCTATAAGAAATGAAGGCAGCATCGCCTGCGCTTGTTTAAAAATACATTTAACACAATTGCAGTTACACACTGTATAGTACACCAGGTACCTATATAATAACTAATTAATAAATGAATTTTTGTAGGCAGTGTTTATACTTTTATTTCATTAGTAACATACTTATTAATAATTAAATGTACTATTAGACACTAAAAATGTTCGCTAAGAAAGAAATACCCTAATTTTTGCGAATTTCAAAAAAAAATCCCAATATTATATGTGGTACTCTGCCGTAACAGTTCTTGGTGAATGAGGCGAAGGGGGAGACACAGGGGTAGTCTTAATGTAGTGAAAATTATTTGTCGGCTATGAGAATCGAACCCAGGTTCGCAAATCTTGACGCTGACTCAATACCATTGAACCACAATATAAAAAAATAATATAAATAAATTTTGAAATGTAATATACCACGTTTAATGTAAAGCTGATGTATAAATTTTCAAATATTCTAAGTTATTCAATAAAACCAAAGACTTAATAAAAATAATTTGTAGAAAAATCCATGGTAAATGACTTGGAAATAGTTTTTTCCGTTTAAAACTTTGTTAAAAATAAATCTTCTAGGATTGGCGGATTATTGGGTGAGAGCTTTGATTTGTAGCGAAGAAGAAAAAAGTTTAATCGATTCAGATGTTTCCGGAGTTTTTAATAAAACGTACCATTTATCACAGTACACTTCGTTTTTGTTCTACAGTAATGCAAACTTGAAGTAATAACTTTTACTATAAATTATTTGCGAATATTATTGTTTTTGTTTGTTGAAGAGCTTATTACGACTACTTACCTACATTTGAAGTTATTTTTCATACATACATTCAATAAAGCTGTACGACAAAAAGTGAACAAACAGTTTAAAGAGAAATGTGAGTCAGAAAGACTTTTTGGAAATATGACTATCTGACAAGAGCTTTACAATACCTTTGAGAGAATATGTGTCTCAATAGGATTTCAGGATTTTATTTTGAAAAGATGAATATCATAAAAAGGACTTGCGTATGAATGTAATTGAATTTCTGTAAAATATATGTTAAAGGTACGAGACCTGCTTCTCAAATTTTCATGAAATTTATATAAATTTTAAATTACATTTCATTTTAGGATGGCGACCAGTTGTTGTAGTAGTTTTCTATTTATCAAATTTAAATACTTCCTTCCTTCCTCATCTTTTTTTCTTCGTTTTCAGTTTTCACTATACAGTGTCTAACTGCAATTGTGTTAAATGTATTTTTATACAAACGCAGGCGATGCTGCCTTCATTTCTTTATATATTCGTTGTTAGAGAAGTGGGCGTAAGTAAAGATTTACGAAACAGGTGTACAGGAGCGAATGGATGAATGTTTGTTGCGTGATGATGGATTTTGGTTGTGAGAAAAGAAAGAGTTCGTATGGAGGAAGTGTTAATGTGGTCGAAACGAGTATCGTGTCTCAGGATGAGAATGTTGATGTGAACTGATGCTCTATGAATGTTTCAGGGGTTCGTGATACCCCATTTAATGGGATATAGCGTGATGTTATGTATGTGTGTATGTAAATTACTGACATAATATCTAACCCGCTATTTTGAAACAAAATGGCACTGAACTGAGTCGAAAACTATTCGACGGATTTCCATAAAATTTGGAATATACTACCGTTGCTTACGTTATATACAAGGCCCGGAATGTCACGCTGATCTCCAAATAAAAATGCGGAAACAAACGTTGCATAATTTTGCCGCGAGCGGCGCTCTTTTCAACGATTTTGGTGACCGGTACGACATTAGTCACGTCTTCTTATATACAAATTGCAGTTATTCCAGATTTTTTTTTGACAGTTAAAGAAAACCAACACTTCTCCTAATTTACAAAATTCTAATTTTACATGCAATAATTATATAAAAAGTTTGTGTATTTGTATAAAAATGGACTTACGCATTCCACATATATTGTTTAAATTATTGTCTTGCGTCCAAATTTAACACTCAGTGTACCAGATTTTTTTTACATTTATTCGATTCAGTATTTTTTTCTGAATTCAACGAATGCCAAGTTCAATACCTTCAAATTAAATTTTTTGTTTTAGATAAGTGCATACATATTAAATTGACACTCATTTAATTCAAATCATATAGGAATTAATGTGCTATGAACAAATTATAATATGTTTAATAAATTTTGATATACATTTATGTCATACATACGAGTAGCACGCTAATTATTATGCGATTTGAATTAATGTCAATTAAATATGCATTTTTCTAAAAAAAAAAAAGTGATGTGCAGGTACTGAACTTTGGTTTAGTTGAATTAAAAGTAAAATACCCGTAGCAAATCTTGGTAAGAAATATATTTCTTCGCGTGAAGTCACGGCCCCCAAAGATGTTACTGGAGGGTAAACCAAAGAGGTAGATTTAATTTGGTGAAAATTGTTTGTCGTCTGTGGGGATCGAACCAGGGTTCTCAAGATCCACAGGTTGACTCGACACCACTGAGCCACCCTACCACATTATAAATAAATAAAAATAAATATATCATTATGCCCTGTACCCATTACTGGGTGTGGCATATTTTTTCATGAAGGAATTATTTGTTAAACAAAAACACATAATTTAAATTGCTATACATAAAAATAAATGTATCATCACGCCTTTTGCCCATTACTGGTTGTGGCAACCGTATATATATTTCTTCGCGTGAAGTGCGGTTACCAGCCGTCAAATCGTGCCCCCGCAGATATTAGTGGACGGGGAGCCACAGGGGTAGTTTACTGTAGTATATACATATAACATAAGTGTATCATTGTTCCTTTTATCATTCTGCAATTTGATACTTGCCAATACAACAGAAACGCATTTCAACGTACATAGTTCAATATGAATTCTAGTAAAGCGGCACACAAAGTCATAAATTCTCTAAGTTCGTTAGAGCGTTATATTATCCGTCTCATATAAATCACTGGCCTGATTTCGAAATGTTCGCTGCTGAAATTTATATCACGTCGAATCTCAGAGACACGAGAATTATTTGAACTACCCTGATTTTTTATTATATCCAAGTTTCATCATATTTGCTGAGAATACTCGGCTTTATTGGCGTTAAATGTTTTACGACGGACAAAACTGTGCTTCGGAATTAATTCGAGGTGGAAACGTATTCGACGAAATATTATTTTGTTCATTTGGGAAGCTTTGTTTTCTTTTATCACTAGACATATGAGGTCTGACAATTAAGTTTGCGAACTACTGTGCTTTCCTGTAAGTTTCATGTCTCAATGTCGACAAATTCAATTCGTATAAACTAATAAACAAACAAACAAGATAGCATTGTTATTATTAGTGCAACACATTATGTTATTGTACATAGTTTTAAGATTGAAAGTATTGTAATACATTCAAAAACGTTAAATTTACGTGCAAATAATAATGAAAAAAAGCGAAATGGGTGTTTCTTTTTGTTGTGAGTGAGAATGTCACTTTCAGTCAAGATAAAAAATAATTCGAACACAGCAAAAAATAAGAATTTCGTTCACGAAATGGAATCACCATGTTTTCTACACCTGTCAAAAAAGAATAATACAATAATTATTAATTTATTCAAAAAAATTGAAGAAAAACAATCAAAAATAATACGAATTTGTTACTATTGATATGTTGTAACCAATGGAACGTGAAAAATAATAATTTAGGCGAAATACTGAATTTGCGCACTAGGGTGCAAAACAATGCGCAAAATACGCCCTATCATGGTAATGTAAATAATGAAAAAAAATAATGTACTTCACGTATTGATATTAATGAAAAACTTGAACATTTTGTTGACAGAAAAATATGTATCAACACGAGTTTTACCCATTACTGGGTGTGTTAAATCACGGTCCCCAAAGATTTTAATAAATTTTTCAAAAAGGTTTGAGAGGACGATAATACAAAAATGCAGTATATTTGTAAGTATAGTGATTTATAACTCAATTAGAAATCGTATGCACTAAAGGAGTTCAATACATGATAAAATACACAAAGGGCGACGTTATCCAGCCTGAAGGGATGGATGTTGCCAAGGTCATTATCATCTAGTAACGTCCGTGGTGCAAACATTATTTTATTTTTTACTAAAATATGTAGAATTATTTTTAATTAATTACCTGTGATGTTACGTAAACGAAACATGCATTATGAGTGGACGTAATGAACGGAATGCTCGTCAGTACGGTGGTGTTGATAGCGATACAGAATTCGAATCCGGAGATCCCGAGTTCGATTTTCACTCAAGCTAAAATTTATATAAGCTACCACACTGCGGCTCGGTGAGTGCGGATCCTGTACTGTAATTGGGATTAAGTCCCTGTTGTACAGCGTAACATAAATAAATAAATAAATATAATACCTCGGTCATTATGAAGTTGTTTATATACTTTGTATCATAGCAATAAACAACAAACAATAGTTGAATAATAATAATAGATTATGTATCAAAGAAATAAAGAGGCAAATAATGACACTTTACTCATTTTTAGCCAACATAGCTACACTAATTGTAGCTTAACTACATTTTTAACGTGTAGCCTCGCTATTTTTTAAGTAGCGTATCCAGCTCTGATATCATATAATATAAAAGCATATTTTAGTTATAGCCTCCACGATATCATAATAAGTATCGATAGATATAATATATTAAGGTTAGTAAAAAAAGGATGAAGGATATTCGATTGTCATAAAAGTTACGACATCCTCAAAGTGACATTATCCTTGAAACAGTTGCAGTCAAGATTATTACAGCATCTTTATGGCACTAGAGAAAGCTTGCACTTTACGTTATAATGTTAGTATGTAAGGATAAGAAAGGACACTGTATTGCAGTGATTCTCAACCAGTATGTCATGAAAGCCTTCTAAGTAACCCTCGAAATAATTCATAATTTTCCATTATTTTTTGTTTTTCCAACTCCGGCAACATCTTTCAGCACGATAAATAAAAAAATATCGCATCGAAATTATAGCACAAAATGTAATAATTATATTGAATGCCATTTTATGCCGATAATTATCGGGAACTTTATCGGGCCCTATATAAATTTTATATTTAATAAATAGGTGGCTTAGTGGTATCAAATCGGACCGTAGATTTGAGGACCCAGATTCGATTCCCACAGCCGACAATTTTCACCATATACAAATTATCCCTGGGGCTATCACTCCACTAACATCTTTGGGGTCGTAATTTGACAGCAAAGTGCCACGTCCAGAAATGGATAAAAGGCTTAATTATATATTTAATAAAATTTATTGAAAGTTTGTGAAGCTAGTTACATTAATTCTACAAACACTTATTTCTATAAAAAAGATATAAATAAAACTTGTCAAAAGCACGTATTTATTTTTATCTTCCCCGTAAAAATGAGCCTGAAAAATATGCGCCTCTTTTTTCTCATTCAAAAAACAAAACCTGCTATTTTTATTCATGATTTATTCTCAGTAGACACACTGTCATTTGGCATACCTAATTATCGCATTTTCTGCGCTTCCAAATGTATTCACTGACAAATTGTTTTGTAATGTACACACGGATTTTAATTATGCGGGTGTAAGTATTTACATTTTACAGACTTTACAGACACTAAATGTAACATTAAGCATAATTATGTTCGGCTTGAGTAAATAGTACATTTTAAGAAAGATTATTTGTATAGCTAGAACTTAATGAGAGTAAAAATATTTAGAACAAGAAAAACATTTTAATTGTTGGTAAACCTCTTTGATTATTAAAAGGTAATTAATCTATTGAAATACTGTTTAAGTGGTTGCACACACTTATTTTAGCAAAATGTTAATTTATTTTTCATTATGCTATTAAAAGCTTTATTCTCAGGATCCTGTCAGAAAATTATTTTTTTTTATCTCACTTGAGACGAAAGTGATACTTTTCATTTCTAGAAAGAAATAATTATTTGTCACACTAGAGGGAAAAGCGATATTTTTCCCATACAAGTTTAAACTAGAGTGCATGGAGCCTTCGTTTAGGGAAAAATCTAATAGCTAAAATAAAGATAATTTTATAATTATTTCAATTAAAATAAATTTCTATTAAATAAGAAATTTCATTAAAATAATGATTTTTTTTGTTATAAAATAACACCTATATAAAATTGCAATTTTTTTTCTGTTTAGAGAGGGAAAACTAATTTTCTTCACAATGTCTTGAGAAGAAATATGAATTTTCTGTACATGTCGTGAAACTATGTAATTAATGTAAAAAGTAGTACCCGGTCGGACTGTGTATTAATCCGTGTTCGATACCCACAGCTGACAAACAATTTACCTCGTTTTATAAACTCCTCCGATACTCATTTTTTTATACATTCGTAACTGAAAAGACGTTTATAAAAATTGTTACATAATATACTATTACGGCACACCATGCAAAAAGGATCTCTTTTTGCATTGAAACTGAATATATAATGACTCGCTTTTCGCATGATCGTAAACAAACATTTTTTTTTCTCTCTAGGAAATGAACGTAAAGACATATTCATGGTAACTAAAAAACAAAGGTATGATTTGACATTAATGACATCCAGGTGATATCTGTCTAGAGAATAATAAATCTTATCTAAATTTCTAATACGCGAGGAATTCTGAAAATTTTATTTTCTAATAGGGTATTAGAAAAATATTTATTTTTGTATTAAGTGTGCAAAATGAGTGTTTATTTGTTGCGCGTGAGAATGTTACTTTTAGTCGAGACCGCAGGTCGAGACAACAAAAATCATTCGAACGCGCCAAAAAAACAAGCATTTTTCTCACGAAATACAATAGTTATTTGTGTATTAAAAGCGTAAAGTGATTCTTTGTTACTCGAGCACGGTAATTGCAGCGCGAGCCGAAGGCGAGAGCTGCAATAGTGCAAGAGGAACAAAGACACTTTACGCTCGTGATACACACATAATTTTTTCTACGATTGCATCTTAAAGTTTTTAAAAAACGTAGGTATACGTCTAAAACTAAATTCGTTTTGTTAACTGTCAATATGACAAGTTTCTGTTTTGTTTGTATCCCTGGTAACTATTGAAATAATCTTTTTCGCGCGTTGATATTGGAAACGCGCGAATTTAACGTCTTTTTCGCGCGTTGCCATTGGAGACGCGCAAAAAAAATATTTTTCGATTGTTCCACAGAAAACGTCAACTTTACGATGACAAATGAGAGCGTAATTGTCATCTTTTCATAGCAATCGTAGAAAAACAACATTTTTTCTACAACTGTAAATAAAGAATAATACAATAATTATTGATTTATTAAAGGAAAACAATCAACAATAATATTAATTTGATACTATTGATGTGTTGTAACTAATGAAACCTGACAACAAATAAATTGGGAGCGTGCACGAGTACTCATTTTGCGCACTAGAATACGAAACAATACGCAAAATACTCATTTTGCGCACTAGGGTGCAAAACAATGCGCAATATACGCGTTGTCATGATAATGTATATGATGAAAAATCATGTACTTCGCGTATTGATATTAGTGAAAAAGAATGAACATTTTTTGACAGTTGTAGAAGAATATATGTATACCTCCCTCAGGTGCATTATATCTCACGCCTGAAACGGCACCTTCTGGAAGAAATGTCTCACTTTCTTCTCTTGACATATAAATAACTATTATTTTCCTTTCTTATATTTCTGTTTGTTAATTTCACTACCGGTGCATAGCATTTTTCATTTCATAATGTAATAGTATGAGACAAATAATTTTCACCACATTAAAACTACGCCTGTGGCAACACCTCCACTAATATCTTTGGAGGCCATGATTAGACAGCTCGTAACCACACTTTATATAAATAAATATATTTATCAAGATTTGCTACGACAGAGTGCCACACCCAGTAATAAGTAAAAAGCGTGATGATATATTTATTTATTTTACAATAATAGGGTGTCATTTTGGAAAACAACGACAATATCCCTAAAATACCTGTTTAAGAATTCCATTCCCAAATTATCTATAATTTCTGTCACCAGACTGACCGGAAAAATTAGTATGTTATGGATACAAAATTCCACGGTAATTTTTGTGCCACAGAGCATATCTCATGATCGCTATTTCCGGGTGCCTACCGGTTTCCGGTATTGCACAAATGTTCCATTTCCTGAAAACGGCAAATCGTCTGCAGCGCCACTCTTCTGAAGCGGACATGTCATTAACTAGATGGATGGATTGCGTTAACTGAGTAAATAGAACAAATCGACGGTTGATACGAAAGAGAAATATTCATAGCTGAAAGTACTTTAAAATCAAGTCTATATACAATTATGATTGAAAATAAAATAAATAAATATATCATCATGCCTTTTACCCATTACTGGGTATAGCACTCGGTAGGTGATATATTTCTTCGCGTTCCAGCCGTCAAATTACGGTACCCACAGATGTTAGTGGAGAGAGAGCCACTAGGGTAGATTTAATTTGATGAAAATTGTTTGTCGGCTGTGGGAATCGAACCAGGGTTTTCAAGATCCACAGGCCGACTCGATACCACTGAGCCACTTACCCTATATTATTGGAAACATGAAATTCTAAAAATCCATCTAAGAATTAAATTGTATAATAAAGAAGAATTTCATTTTAATAGTTCACTTTATACCTGAAAAATTGTATATTTTTAACAGTCTTTTTGAAACTTAATTTGATGTGAATATTAAATTATTATTAATGGGGTAGATAACTCAGTGGTATCGAATCGGTCTGTGGATCTGAGAACTCGAGTTCGAATCCTACAACTGACAAACAATATTCACCAAGTTAGTGGCTTCCCCGCCACTAACGTCTTTGAGGGCCGTGATTTAACGGCTGGTAACCACACTTCACGCGAAAAAATATATCATTTACCGAGATCTACTTCGGAGAAGTGCCACATCCAATAATAGGCAAAAGGCGTGATGATATATTTATTTATTTATTTTATTAAATTATTATGGAAGATTAAGTGGCACCCAGATCAATTTATTGCTTATCATTAATACCAATAACTTACTACTAAGTTCATCGATTTTGTTTTGGTTTAACTAATCAAATTGTAATTAAATTAGATTAAAATTTCATAGTCATATTAAAATTAGTACTTGTCTATTTGACAGTTTGAACAAAGATTAAAGTTCACAAGTACCAACAATATTTCACCGAATTATATCATTAGCTTTCTATCAACAAAATTAGAATAATCATTGATTGTGACGTCAGTGCAAATATTTGACCTCAAATGCGTATTTTTATTACATGTATAGCAAACATACGAGCCTGTTTAATTTAATAGAGACTATACTTGTGAATTTCACGGTCATTAGACTTATTAGAACGTCATTAACAAATAATTATAGTTCAATTATTCCTATCAGACCATTACCTAAATTATTTGGTGGCAGCTCTAATTAGTGTGAAACTATCTCACTAAATGGTACTTTATTATTCATTAATTATGATGACTACCTTTTGTTATTAACCATTATCCTAACTACTCATGCATGTCGAATGGACAATTGATAATAAATCATTATTCCGTCAGTACGGTGGTGTGGATAGCAATACGGAATTCAAATTCGGAGATCCCGACTTCAAATCTCACTCAAGCTAAAAGTTATATAAACTACCACACTGCGGCTCGGTGATTGCAGACCATGTACTGTAATTGGGATTAAGTTCCTGTTGTACAGCGTGACATAAATAAATAATTAAATAAATAAATTATAAGCAAAACTATTAAGACATCTTTTGTTACAATTTTGAAACTTATTTTCGTTACAAATATTAAAAATGTAAATGACAGGCTAATTCAATGACTCAATTTAATTGAATAATATGGCATATATTACTATTGTGGGGTAGGTGGCTCAGTGGTATCGAATCGGCCTGTGGAATTGAGAACCCGGGTTCGATTCCCACTGACGTCAAATATTTTTTACCACGTTAAAACTACTCCTGTGGCTTCCAATTCACTAAAATCTTTGAAAGCCGTGATTTGATGGCTGGTAATTGCACTTCACGCAAAGAAATATATCACTTACCGAGATCTGCAACGGCACAGTGCCACACTCAGTAATGGGTAAAAGGCGTGATGAGGTATTTATTTATAATACTTCCTTCCAAAATTAATTTCCTTTTAGTTTCCTTTTACAATCAAATAGAACAACAAATTGAATTCTTAAATTTTTCCTGGCTCACTTCCTATTTTTCTTGGTGGATGATTCAATTATCTGATACAAGTTTGAAAATTGAATTTGTTTTGATAGTTTGCTCCTATGAATACCAGGAATCGACGACAATATTTCGATATTACATTGTCTAGAAACGGAAATGAGACAATATAATCTTATGTACCTCTTGAAAGAATTTCCTGGAAAGAAAATTCCGACAATTTTATTCAGTAATCCTTAAGTGCAAATAAATATATTTATCTACGGCCATATGTGTAAGTAGACCATTAAAATCAATTTGCAAGAACAGTAAATGCTTGTTTACGGTTGCTACGGGTTTACTGTACTAGATACGTAAAATATATATATATATATATATACTGTTCTCAAGAAATTTTTCATTTGTTAGGCGGTAACACTGCTGTTTGACAGTTGATGTTACGGATATAATCTAATAAATATTCTGTAATTGTTTTTATTATTATTTATGGTCGTAGATAAAGTATAATAACACAACTCGAATTGTAACGCAATTACATTACTCGTGAAATTACTGCACTCGCCAAAGCTCGTGCTCAACTTTTTCACTCGCACGTAATGTGCTTGTTCTAGTTATGTAATATACTATTATATACAACCGATATATAATGTTAACTTTATTCTTATCAATCATTACTTAATGTGCTTTATTATTTACGGAAGGAAATAAAAATAACAAATACTTCCTAGGAAAATAAAGTAATTCAAGACAATTAAAAATTAATTTTCTTAGAATTTAATAGACCTTCTTCATTCTTCTTGTGCGCATCCAAACTTTAATACAATTTTATTCAGTAATCGTTAAGTGCACATAAATATATTTAAATATAAGTGGACTGTATAGGATGACCGTTATTTTAGCAAGTTCAGAATTTGACGATACATCGACAGAAAATGTATAACAACTAGTTTTTCTAAAGGACGAAGATATTCCTCCACTTCCTTCAATCCGTAGTCTGCCTACTCTCATTTCGATATGATCCTCTTACCTTTTTCACACATGCCCAAACTAATGTAATGTTTTATTGTCTTCCACCATTCCAGCCTTCTATTTTCTAATCCTATATCTTTACGAGTTTTGTCCATCGTCCGTCTTAGCATTCTCATTTCCGCAACGTCAAGCTAATTTCTCCAGGGCCTTCTTTACTAGCCATGTTCCGCAGCCATCACGGATGGCCTACTATACAATTTAGAATGTTATAAAAATTGTGCATTATCTTGATTAATATTTAAGGTAATTCCGTTATGAAAAGTCCTGTTTTACATACATTTTTGACGTTATGAAATGTCAATTTTTTCATAACTGTCATTTAAGAGTTATGTAAAGAATTCTTTATATAACTAGTTACGTAATAAATGTTGACAGTTTGAACTTTCTCAAAAATATTTGCAAATAACGAAAAATAACTATTTATTAAAATTTTTAGGATTTATATACATTTAATAATTTTTCTGGTATTAAACAGTTCACGGGCAAATTAGCAGATTCTTCGATATCAGAAGGAAGGTCTGTCTCGGATTCAGAACTCATTTTCAATGATGACATAAGCTTTAAATTTAAACATTTTATTCATTTATTTTTACGGCATCGCTTTGGTAAATTGATTTATTGATTTTTAAATATACTGAGCTGTCATAAACCTACAATTTTATGTATTTTAAAAATTATTTTAGCGGATTAAGATAAAAAATTAACATGACTATTTTGTATACCCACACCCTCCTTCCCCCGCAAATACCTCATCAACACCCAACATTCGCTAACAAAAGAAAGACTAATAAGTCTATTTTAATACATATGAAAGTTAACAGATTTTATCTCACCAATCCTAATGTTTCTAACAGTTCAAAACAAATATAATACCTGAAAAAATAACAAAATAAAAATCTTTAGGTGAACTCTGCAAAAGCAGTGACTGGTAGCACAATCTCTGTTTTTGGGTGTTTTAAGAGCACGGTTTTAACATGTTAGAGATAGTTAAAACACCCAAATACACTGCTCTTAAAACATGCAAAAGCCGAGCTTGTGCTACCAGCTAATGAATTCAAATCAACCTTGCGTCGATAAATGCCTTAATGGCAAGCTGTAGATAATACCACTTGATTAATTAAACGCAACATGTTATTAATCAACGAGTGATAACGCTGATCAGTGATTACACCACAGGACACTAATTAATGAGGCCGCGCGATATACGAAAAAATAAACAAAAACAAATCGTACTGTGTACGTACTGTGATCGAAGCTAGCTGCGCCAATGTCATGGCGTGGCCTTGCAATGCATGTCACTTGATTCATATAGACATGGGTCACTAGAATCAGTTGTGCAGTTGTCATTTAGCATGATCGTGATACCTATACATATGTAACAAAGTGAAACAATTCAGAATTAGTTTTTGTTATAATTAGGATTTTTCACTATCAACTCAGCTTCGAAAGATACAGGCAAATTAAATATTATCTTCAGTATCTTTTTTGTAAAGTTGACTTGACAGAGTTTTGGTTATCAAATTTATTTGTGCATATGTTTGTAATAATTTCAGTATTCTTCGATCATTATTTATCGAGTTTATGGCTTCTCTGAATTGTTGCGCTTGTTAGCTATTATGTGATGACATATCTGGGTAAATTATTAGCTGTGTGTTGGTCTGAGATAGCTTTTGATCCTTGTATTTCATCCCTTAGAAGCGTCTGGTGTTTTTTATGTACACTTGTGCATGGGAACAGTTATCTCTAACCAAGTCAACGATTCCACCCTCTTACCCCTTTGCAGCACATCCCATGGAAAACAACAACAAATATTCAGTGGTGGTTTAGCTTTTGGATTGACAAGATGTAGTCTTGCCATGTAGTAACTTTAGCTCATATGTTATTGTTGTTCGCCATCTTCGGCCAAGTTGTTTAAATAGAGATTTAATATGTTTCGTTCAATATGTATCACTTTTGTAATTTTGTAACTTTTCTATTTATTTTTTATGTTGTGAATATATCTTAATAAACATTAAATTTTGAATAGTAATTAACTTATTCGCCCAGCTCTTGCTCGTGTAACAATAAATTATATCCAACATTGTTTTGTATCTTTCGTTATATTTCCTTTCTTACCGAAAATGAAACATTTCATAGCTTACCACTACCTGTACCGTTTAATATATTGGAGACAAATAATAGTTCATCAAAAATTTAGTGAAATTAATCGTTCCATTAGGATATTAATCTGGTTCAAAATCCGAGATTACCAAGTTTTTAAAAGCCCAAGAAGACAGGATTCTTATAAGAAATAAACCGAAAAGTTCCGCCCGTTGGGATGATTTATAAAATAAAATATATCTTCACGTCTTTCACTTATTATTATTGAAAATAAAATAAATAAATATATCATCACGCCTTTTACCCATTACTGGGTATAGGACTCTGCCGTAAAAAATCTGGGTAAGTGATATATTTCTTCGCGTCAAGTTCGGTTACTAGCCGTCAAAGATGTTAGTGGGGAGGGAGAGCACCACACGGGTAATTTGAATGTGGTGAAAATTGTTTACCGACTGTAGGAATTGAACCCTGTTTCTTAAATCCACAGGTCGACTCAATACCACTGAGACACCTACCCCAAAAAAAGGATTAATTAACTATGAGGTAGGTGGTTCAGTGGTATCAAGTCGGCCTGTGGATCTTGAGAATCCTGATTCGATCCCCACAGCCGACAAACAATTTTCACCAATTTAAAAATCTATCTCTGTGGCTCTCCCTCCACTAATATCTTTGGGGGCCGTGATTTGAAGGCTGGTAACCACACTTCACGCGAAAAAATATATCACTTACCGAGATCTACTTAGGCAGAGTGCCACACTCAGTAATGGGTAAAAGGCGTGATGATATATTTATTTATTTATTTATTTTATTTAATTAACAAATTTTTAATATGGACACGGGTAGGTGGCTCAGTGGTATCGAGTCGGCTTGCGGATTTGAGAGCCAGGATTCGATTCCCACAACCGACAAACATTTTTCACATTAAAATTACCTCTTCCACTAACACCTTTGGAAGCTGTGATTTGACGGCTGGTAACTGCATTTCATGCAATGAAATATATCGTTGACTGAGGTAACAGAAAACCACACCCAGTCATGGGTTATAGGCGTGATGATGTATTTATTTTTATTTTGTTATGAATTAAATTAACAGAAATATTTGAACATATCTTAAAAGTTTCATGCGTCACATTAAGCTGTTCTGTGAATAAGAAACGCAGTTAAAATTGGAACTAAACATAACTTTAGAAACTAGCTAATCTAGTTTATGAATAAGCTTGTTAAATTAAACAACGGAAAATACAAGAAATAAAAGTTGTATATAAAACAATTCATCAACACATTCTAACTGACAAAAGGTATTACAAAAATTGTCATTCATTTTTAGAAATTTATCCTAACTCCTTTCTTTAAAAAAGATATTAAAATTAATGTGTTAAAATTATAAATGGCATTAAGGAGAAGAAAAGTAAAATAATGATAATATTTTAAATTGTTTTGTTGTAAAACATCGGTGATGGATCAAGTCGCCAGTCACCAGTCTATCACATTTTTATTATTTATGAATTGAATTGCAGATGTGACGACACATCCAATTATTTATTTATAGCCAACTATAGAGAGAAAGTCTACCTTAAATAACGTAGGACATAAAGTCCTTCATAAACATAAATTATATGAGTTCTAATAGAAATGAATGTGCTATGAGACAAGAATATAAATTTTATAGGTACTTCCACACATCAAATAATTTTCTATACGAGCAACTTTATTTGTTTTTATTGCGTTGAAAGCTTACGTGGGCCGCCCTTAACTAAATTTTTGCATAAATTCATATAATACTCATATTTCATTTTGAATGTAGACAATACAAACGTGAATAGTTTTTAATGTGAGTTTGTGAATAAACTAAAATATATACAGGCTGTTTCACAACTTAGAGCAAAAAATTAAAGGGTATATTCTGTACGACGTGCAGATCATGAAACAAAAAGATTTTTTTTTAATCGCAAAACTATTTTCCATGTTTCCCAGTCCAAAATTTTTCGTTGCCACTGCCACTGGGTGGATGATTATGTTAAAGTTATTAATTAAATAAAATTATATTAGAAATAACTGCTAATAATTGAATTGTGTAATTATTATTTCGTAGTTGATACCTACTTCATTGTTTGTGTTTAATAGAAAAGCGAATCCAGTGCAGTACTACAAAAAATGTTTTAGGTTAACAACCTTTAATATTTCGAATTAAAAAAAATTCTTTTTGTTTCATGATCAGCACGTCGTACAGAAAATACCCTTTAATTTTTTGCTCTAAGTTGTGAAACACCCTGTATAATATAATTTTGTAAATTTATGTGGAATACTCGTATTAACTTCCGGTATTGTAATGCAAAATCGTAAAATGTGTTCATATTCATATATTCATGAGGAGTTATTCTATCAATAATTTATAGTTGTAATTAAATATTTTATTGTTTCCGAAACTGAATACCTACATGAAAAGTAATTAATTTTCAAGAATATATTTTATGATTCCAAAATATTTGATATGGAGGCTAAATTATACTAAACCGAAAAAGACTCCAAACAAGAACTATTGTTAATATTATATCCTTTAAATCTTTAATTAAAATAGCTAACTTTTACTAAACCAGGGTTTGATGATTACAAAACATTTCGAAAGCTGGTATTATCCTTATGGTAATTAAAATAGATTTAGTTGGATTAAAGTTCTAATTCAATAAAACCTTATTATTAATGATTTAAATTCATTACTTAATATTCAAGCCCATCATGCTATTAAATTCATATTAAACAAAAACAAAATTAAAAACATTTCAAAATTTTGTTAGAGTTCTGAAACGTGTAAAAAATTAGTATATTGTACAACAAGCACAGAATGGTATCCATTTCCTACGGGTATGAAAGTTGTACATACGAGTATGAAATGGACATTCCATGCAAATTGTACACTATACTTTTTCTACGACTACAGTATTGTTCCCTGAATAATTTATATTTTAACAATAAAGTTGTCGGCCGATTTCACCATTCCAATGTCTGGCAATCCAAAATTAGTATCGTAGCAACGTAACAAAAATTAAATAACTGTTCGATTTTTATAAACGTCAGTCAATATTTTGAAAATTGCAACTGTACTGAAATGAAATAACCTGTATTGAAATACAAAACAAATTCATTTCGCACGATGCCTTGCAATATACCTCATTTCTCTAGCAACAACAAACATACAATGAGCAAATTTCTAAGTGGTCGTAGAAAATAGAATGTTATGCATCAAGGGAGGGAAACAAGCGATTATTCCCGCCATCGGCCCTCGCTTACGTCTCGGTTTGCCAACTTCTCACAAGGGATAATCGCGCCCTCCGGTGAAGCATATTATACTTTTCGTAACAAGTGCACAAAAATTACTGTCTTATCGAGACAAATGTCAAATATGGGTTGCGTAACTAGTTACCTTGGAAACGCCGCAAACATCTAATAATCGTAGTCTCTAGGGAGAGAAACAGCTCCCTAGGAAGCGAAAAATCGTACCTAGGAAGAGAAACATAATGTTTCTCTCCCTAGGGGAGAAAAGCAGCGTTTCTCTCTCTAAAATTAGGGAATAAGAACGTGTTTCTTGTGCATGTGTTACGAAAAATTATTAAATATATCAAAAAAACATAATTTATTTATTTATTTATTTATATTACACTAGACAACAGAAATTTAATCCCAATTACAGTACAGGGTCCGGAATCACTGAGAAGCAATGTGGTAATTTATACAATTCTTAGCTTGAGTTCATGATTTAAGTACTAAAGATCAGTGCTGCTTTTTACCCATCATTGTATGTGGCACTCTATCCGTCAAAACCCTCAAGGATATTAGTGGAGGAGGAGCCACAAGAGTAATTTTAATGTGATGAAAATTGTTTGTGTGGGAATCGAATTCAGGTACCCAAATCCACAATTTATTTCGATTTCACTGAACCACCTACTATATAAAATTTCAAGAAACCTCAATTCCAAGATATATAATAAACAAAAATTCAGATAGTTTCACAGCAACATCTATACTCACATCCCAAAATTAGCCAAAAAGTACTTTAGTAAAAAATGTTTCAAATAAAAGTTGCTGATGCAATATATTAAAATTTATTTGGTTAATTATTGCAAAACTTGAATTAGAAATATAATTAATTTCTACGTAGAAATTTATTTCTCTGTGTATAAAAAAAGTAAACTAAATTAATTATTTTTGAATGTAAATAATACCTTTCCGAGTATTCTAAAATACTTTAAGACACATTTATCAATTTCAGGCTTTTTCCAGGAATTCCAGGTAGATAGACATTTTAGCCTAGCGTCATATATAGCAAAATCATCCAATAACTCAACTCACCTCAAAAACTATTCCAAGAATCACTATCAATAACACAGCTCGTACAAGACACTGACTCTATGACTGTACCATTAAAACTGATAAACTAAAAGAGAAATAATCATTCATTCATATAACAGCTTAATGTTAATCTAATGAAGTTACGTTGTCCAAAATTATGCAAATCTAATAGGTAGATCCTAAATTAAAAGGCACTTAACAAAAATAAACCGCTGATGAATAATAATTACTTTCAGTAAAATTTATAAACAGGCATTCGTACTTCACTGGAAACAACTTTGATCTCGGTAAGTTCAAACCTCGCTTACTTCAACTTATAAATAGAATTACCAACATTTGACTAGCATTCATCTAGAGATAAATTTTATTATATAAATAAATAAATAAATATATCTTCACGCCTTTTACCCATTACTGAGTGTCACACTCTGCCGTAGTAAATCTCGTTAAGTGATATATTTTTAGCGTGAAGTACGGTCACCAGCCGTCAAATTACGACCCCTAAAGATATTAGTGGAGGGAGAGAGCAATAGGTGCAATTTTATGAAAATTATCTGTCGGCTGTGAGAATAGTAGTGTTATAATTATAATTTAATTTTAAATATATTTGAAATATCTCTTCAAACCAGTGACACTTGAGGTACTCGAATATTCGAATACTCCTAAAAGTTAATTTATTTATTATTAATCATTATTTAGTTATGTCCTTTTCATTATTTGAATGAAATTGTTAAGATAAAATAAAATTAAAACAAAAAGTACAAACAAAAAAGAAAAAGACGAAAACTTCAAATTTAAGGTGAAACGTACGGGCTGATGTTGGCGAAAAACAAATTTGAAATATGGTTTCGTCTTCATGATTTTGAAATAAAATATCTTTGTTATTAATAATTAATAACTTCAAAGTATTGTTATAGCTTTAAGTTTATGTACAAATGATAAAGGAAAACATAGTAAAAAATTGAGGTCAATATATGGCGCGGTATTCGAGGTATTCGAATGTTCGCTATACTGACGTTAATATTCGAAAATCTCGAATATCGAATAATGTCAATATTCGCGGCATTCGACTATTCGCGGATGATATTCGCAGATCTCTAGTATTTATTTGTCTAGATTATGTAGAAAAAAGAAAATAATAGTTGGTATAATTAATTTTATTATTAATTTAAATGCTCGAATAAATAAATAAATAAATAAATTAGAATAAGCTTCCAATTCTGGTCCAATATGTCAAATAATGTCAGACACAACAAACAAATTATTGTTTTATTTCTCATGGCACTCTGATAATTGTTTTAAAGCGTGTATTTTCTTTTGCTTCTAACTCGGACATAAGAAACAATTGAACAACAAACTTATACTCTATAGATGCAGTTTTTCATTCTGAACATTCTTCAGTACAATTTTGTTCTAAAATTAATAGATAAAGAGATATCGCAAAATCAAAATTTTAACATTGAATTTCCTATGTTCGGAAAAAAAGTATAGACACCCGGTATATTTTTATACAATTAAATTATTTCAATTTTCTTCTTATGGATCCCAGAGTATAAATAAACTAGAGTTTTTTATTTCCTGCAATTTAGATAAAACTAGAAAAACAAGATTTCACGTCACTTGGGTCTCCATCTTAATATATTTTCTAAACATTCCTTCAGCTCGTCTACTGGAAGCTTTACAACATAACCCTTGTCTGAACCCAGCACTGAACGATTTGCTCTCGAGACAAGGCTCCAGGGTAGCGGGGTAGAGAAAGGAAAGGATCGGGAACGTCTGGTGCGACGCAGCGTCGTTTCAATGCACGTCGCGACGCTAAAAATATCCCGTGTCGAGAGACGCGAAACTTGCACAAGACCGCCACCGCAGTCTCTCTGTTGATAAATCTGTAAATGTGAATGGTATAGTAAATGTTCGTTGCAGAAACAGACAGGGTAATTTCATCTAAATTAAAATATGCCGATACTTGAGACAAAGCAACTACAAATTAAATACATTGTGCTGATTAAATTAAATGATTAATTTACATTCGAGACCTGGGAAGACGCTAAGCTAGAATCAAAGGCTGATAGTCAGAGCTCGGTTCTAACTTGATTTTAACTAAAACCGTGCAACAGAAATTTACGTTGTAAATAATTCTCCTTGGTTACGAACTAAATACAAATCATTTGATATTAGCTACCAACAGTCATGTGTAGAAAATAAAACTATCAAAAAATAAATTATGAATTCTAATGTAGTAAAAAAATATAATTTTGGATGAATTTAGTGTCAAGTAAATCCTATAATAATGTCAACATATATGGGTTAGGTGGCTCAGTGAAATCGCGTCTTGTTTTCTGATAAGGTAGTGGAAAAATGATATGTATACCTCCCTCAGGTGCATTATATCTCTCGCCTGAAACGGCACCTGCTCGAAGAAATGTCTCACTTTCTTCCCTTGTTATATAAATAACTATTATTTTCCCTTCTTATATTTCTGTTTATTAATTTCATTACCGGTACATACCATTTTTCTTTCATAATGTAATAGTAGCTGACAAATAATTTTCACCTCAATAAAACTACCCCTGTGGCTACACCTCCACTAATATCTTTGGAGGCCATGATTAGACGGCAGTTTCATTGAAAAGTCGGTATTCGTATTACAAAATTTGTCAAAATTCTTCAAAATAATTGTAGAGAACAAAATATTTTTGAATGGGATAGGTGGCTTAGTGGTATCGAGTCGGCCTGTGGATTTGAGAACCCGGGTTCGATTCCCACAGCCGGCAAACAATTTTCACCACATTAAAAACTAACCCTGTGGCTCTCCCTCCACTAACATCTTTAGGTGCCGAAACGGTAACAAAACAATAAAAATAAATGTGTAAACTAAAGAATATAATCACTTTCTACTTAAATTTAAATTATTTTCTTTAAAGTTGGTACTCAGGGTAGTAAATATTAGTAGGTAATTTATTTTTCAAGAAAAATAGTTATTTTTGTATTAAATGCGCAAAAT
The DNA here is from genome assembly GCA_947425015.1 of Pterostichus niger. Lineage (NCBI taxonomy): Eukaryota > Metazoa > Arthropoda > Insecta > Coleoptera > Carabidae > Pterostichus > Pterostichus niger. The sequence goes on along the minus strand of OX380346.1, from coordinate 13,675,282 downwards.
GAGTTTTTTTTATTGCGCGTGAGAATGTTACTTTTAGGCGAGACGGCAGGTCGAGACAAAAATACTTATTCGATGCGCCAAAAAACAAGAATTTTGCCCACGAAATACAAACAACATTTTTTCTACAACTGTAAATAAAGAATAATACAATAATTATTGATTTATTTAAGTAAATTGAAGGAAAACAATTGAGATATACATATTGCGCATTAGAATACGAAACAGTGCGCAAAATGCTCATTTTGCGCATCAAAATAAAGAGCAAAATACGCGTTGTCATGGTAATGTAGATGATAAAAAAATCATGTACTTCGCGTATTGATATTAGTGACAAAAATGAACATTTTTTGACAGTTGTAGAAAAACGTTTTTAATTATAATTTTAGAGGCATTTTTATTAGATACTCTTAGGCTGGTTGTAAAAGCTCGGTTCTAACTTGGTTTTAGTTAAAACCGAGCAACGGAAATGTTGATGTTACAACACTGTTCATAATGATATACATATCAATATATCATCACGTCTTTTACCCATTACTGGATATGGCACTCTACCGTAGCAGATCTCGGTAAGTATAATAACATATACAAATTACATAATGCCCTGATTCTTAAAAAAAAACCTTATTTTTATGCATAATTCCTTTGTCACTTTTAACCTAAGAAAAACCTTTAAAACAGATATACCCGTTAAGTTGGCAACATGTGACCGGCGTTCATAGGTCCCAGGTCAAAATCCTGGCGGTATCCTATTATTTCTCTTTACAATTCAATTCCACTTCCATGACTAACTACATACTATCTGATTTGTTATACTTTTGTGTTGCTAATATCTATTTAATTTAATTTGTACCTTGATAATGTGACTCAATAAATTCTCAGTTGGCCATTCCATCGCTCGAACTTAACGTATATGTCTCACTACATCAGAATGTAAACACTCACATGTATGTTAGTCATTCAATTACCAAACAATTTGATTGAGGGCCAAACTATTTGCACTCTTTTGCTTTAAGCAGAAGACAAAGGGTAAATCACAGATGGCCTCACGTGAAAGAATCTTATTCTAACACAAAGTACGAGTTCGTAGTACAACAGTCAACGATCTATTACAAAATACTAAACCCACATTCTTAAATCTGTTGTAATATTAAACATAACATACATTAGTATTTTATTAGTACATTAGTACATACATTAGTATTGTATTTTGTTTGTGTAAAAATTCGAAGCTGAAAAGCAAGAATTAAATTTGAAATAAATAAATAAATACATTAGTATTTGTTTAAATAAATCAGTTATTATTTTAGTGCGACAAATTTAAATAATATTTAAATGACAATCTAAAGCGTACAAGGTGTAGTTGAGAACATGATTGTCTAGAATCAAACAATCCCGAGTGCGAATCCCGGCGTGGATTAATTTTTTTCTCTAAAATAATAATTGATCAAAATATAATTCATATAATATAATGGGGTAGGTGGCTCAGTGGTATTGTGGATCTTGAGTACCCTGGTTCGATCTCCACAGACGACAAACAATTTTCACCAATTTAAATCTACCCCTGTGGCTCCCTCTCCACTAATATCTTTGAGGGCTGTGATTTGACGGCTGGTAACCGCACTTCACACGAAAAAATATATCACTTACCGAGATCTGCTTAGGTAGAGTGCCACACCCAGTAATGGATAAATGGCGTGATGATATATTTATTTATTTTATAATTCATTTGTACAACTCAGATATTATAATACTATAATCACTTCTAGTAAAATATTTTATAAATAAATATTTCATCAGGCCTTTTATACATTACTGGGTGTGGCACTTGCTGTAGCAGATCTCGGTAAGTGACATATTTTTTCGTGTGAAGTGCGGTTACCAGCAATAAAATAACTATATGATAATATAATCAGTTCTAGTAAAATATTTTATAAATATATCAACCCGACTTTTACCCATTACTGTGTGTGGCACTTGCCGTAGCAGATCTCGGTAAGTGATATATGTTTTCGTGTGCTAGCAATTAAATCACGGACCCCAAAGATGTTAGTGGAGGGGGAGCCACAGGTGTGATTTTAACGTGGTGAAAATTGTTTGTCGCCTGTGGGAATCAAACCTGGGTTCTCAATTCCACAGGCCGACTCGATACCACTACCTACCCCATAATATTTTTCCTCCATAATAAATTTCAAACATTTGACAGCTGAAAACACAAGATGTCAGTGCATTCTATGGATATTAGATATCAACATATAAAAATGCGAATACCTTTTATTAGTCCTAATTTTAATACTTTTTCTTATTCTAATTAACAATTTGCTGTTATAGTATCAAAAAGGAAATCGTTAAAAAGTAGCTAATAACGAGTTCTTTGGGTTAAGAACTTTATACATCGTTGCAAAGTGTAAATATCTCCAATAGAACTTCAATGTTGCAACTGCAGCCATTTCGTAATGCTATAAAGAGTTGAAGTCTCCCATGAGGGTAACTGAAGATTCTCTATTGCAAGAGAAACCGATAAATGTCGGTAAAAGGTATTACAGTGTGCTATATCGACAATTCAGATTTAGAAAGGTTTTTCATGCAATATTCTAAAGATTTATTTGATAGTAACATAAGAAATATTTAAGGAAACCCTATGTCCAAGGAACTTCAGCCATGAACACTTTAAACTAGTTTTTATACTTTGCATTCATAGTCAGTCTATTATTATACCGATAACAGCTTTACAATGTTGTTAACTTTTTATTTTGTAAGGTTGGTACTACTACGCAACTATACGTTAAATGTCACTTCAAAATAACAACCTCAAATATTTAAAATGTCACATTTGTATTGAAATGACTCCTTTTTAATGTGTGTTTCTGAACGAAACAGTTATTTGTGTATTACGAGCGTAAAGTGATTATTTATTACACGCGCACGGTAATTACAGTGCAAGACAAAGGCGAGAGTTGCAATAGTGTAAGAGGAACAAAGACACTTTACGGTCATGATACACACATAATTATTTCTACGATTGCATCTCAAAATCATTAAAAAACGTATGCGTACTGAAAATATATTCGTTCTGTCAACTGTCAATATGACAAGTTTCTGTTTTGTTTGTATCCCTGGTAACTATTGAAATCGTAGAAAAATATCCCTTTTCAGGTAGTTTCATTGTTGCCCTATTTCTGGACAGTAAAAATTCTATAGGCCTAAAAAATGAGCGGTATTGATAATTATGTCACAAAACAAGATAAATAAGAGTTGGACCATAGTAACTAACTTCATGTGAGTGAATGTAGTTTGGTTAAACTTGCGACATAATTCTTTTTGTTCCAAGAAAATTTGTTCGACAAATAAAATGGCATTGAACGGAGGTGCACTTATTACAAAATGTCCTGTAAGTTCCTAGGTCGGAACGAGTTAAAATAGACATAATATACTATTATAACAATTTGAAGGTGCTTTCAAGAACAGATGATTATTTTATAATATTATTATTAAGAAAACGCAATAAAATGATATAATTTATTAATCTCTAATGTCAAATCATACTGCGGTTTTCCAATTGCCTGTATATAGCTTTATTTTCCTATCTTAGGAAAGAAAATATTACTTTCTTCACTAGAGATGAACAGTATCAATTTCTTCTCTTAATTGAGGAAACAAAATTTTACTTTTTAACAATATCGTGAAAGAATAGTATATTACATAATAAGTCAGGAAAGCACTTTCGTGACGTATTATGTATACTATGTTTTCTGAAATCGTTCATATTTATATTTTATCAATATAATTAATAATAAATATATCAAAATGTTTAATTTTTTGGTAAGAATCATATTGGCAGCTAACTACATATCCAAGGTGAAAACAAAAGATGTTGAAAACAACATCTTATGTGAAAAATCTATTGAACATATTTGTGTCAAAAGTAATATTGTTGAGAGAGAAGATTTCTTTATAATGTTGGAAAATAAGATGAAAATGAGTATGAGGCGGTATTTTCAAGTACTCCTCCTGAAATCTTAAATAAAGCAATTGCAGCTGTTGAAAATTTATTATCAAGCAAGTCCAAAGACCGATATGATAAAGAGTATGAAATTTTCATGGATTGGAAAAAGCAAAATAAAGTAAATAATTTGTCAGAAAATGTGCTACTTGCTTATTTTATTCACTGAATCTCCAAGTAATTTATTAATTGCAACAAATAATTTAGCTTCAAATTCGCCCGTGTCATACATAAATTTTAGTAACTTAAGCAATTGTATATTTAGTATTAACGTTATTGATAAAATTAAATTAAAATCTTATTAATTTTTTTAGTTATTTAGTTTATTTACTTGAGTCAGGCAAAGTATTTTCCTGACTAGTCAAGAAAGTACTTTACCTGACTGTTTTGCAAATGTTTTGAAAAACACTTAATTTCCATACTAAAATGCGTTAGGAAAGTAGGCATTTTCTTGACGATTTCAGAAAAAATAATTACTTCTTCCAAAATTATGTAGTACACTGATAATCAACGAGCTTAATACATAAATACTTCCATTACTAATTTTTATTTAAATATAAATACATAGAATGAACTAAAATAAATAAATCAATATATCATCACGCCTTTTACCCATTACTGGGTGTGGCACTCTGCCTAAGCAGATCTCGGTAAGTGATATATTTTTTCGCGTGAAGTGCGGTTACCAGCCGTCAAATCACGGCCTCCAAAGATAGTAGTGATGGAGGAGCCACAGGGGTAGATTTTTTAAATTGGTGAAAATTGTTTGTCGGGTGTGGGGATCGAACCAGGGTTCTCAAGATCCACAGGCCGACTCGATACCACTGAGCCACCTACCCCATAAAATAGAATGAACTAATAATGATAATTCACAACATTTCATTTTAAATTAATTAATTAATGAAATTTACATAAATTTTATATTAAAATTTCTAAACCAAGTTATTATAACAATTCTCCCTAAAGAAAATATTTATCTTGAATTTCCGTAGCCTGGTTTACTAAACTGGATTCCATACATAGAAAGGAGAGAAATATGGCATTTTCAAAGCTGGAAGTTTGAGCTCTAGATGAATAAAAGCTTAAAGCTTGAAATAACATTCCAGACCTATCACTGGATTACGAATAGGAAAGAGAAAGACAGAGACATTCTCTGGAGAGTATAAAGGAACATGCTACTCATTTATTCATTATTTGAACAACTAGTTTTGTGAAATTAAACGCAAATTATTTTTGACCTTTTACTCTCTGAGGATTAAATGCAATTTGTTGGGATTATTCATTTTAATTTCATTTTAAATGTATAGAATTTTCTATTTATTTACTGTACAGGAATTTAATTTAAATATTTAAGTTATTTAATTTATTCCAACGGATATCTATTAACCAATCACAACCTTTTCTACATTTTTGAAAGTGAAAACTAAAATAAAAGTTGTGGATTATTTTGGCAAGTTCTATTTGAAACATTTTTATTGTTTGAAGTAGGTGGCTTAGTGGATTTAAGAATCCGGGTTCAATTCCCACAGCCGACAAACAATTTTCACCAATTTAAAATTATTTCGGTGGCTTCTCCTCCACTAACATCTTTGTAGACCGTGTATCAAGAATTGCTACGGCAGATTGTCACATCCAGTAATGAGTAAAAGCGTGATGATATATTTATTTATTTTTTATATTTGTTGTTGAATTTTACGGTATATTGGGTGATCTAGACGTGAATAAAGAAGAAAGAGATGATATAAGTTAATGTATGATGAGTGAGAAATTGAGAACAATTTAAGAGAAAGAACGTAGGTTAAATAAAAAATGGTAAAATAGGTGAATATTTGTGAAATTGAGATTACGAGATTGCGTGGAAAACATAGAAATAAATAGATGAATATGACCGAAGGAAAAAATACTTAATATGAGGAAAGAGATTGTAGGAAAAGAATTATAATAAATAAAATAAAAATAATAACTTTTTCTACGATTACTATAAAAAGTTGACAATCAACCTCTCATTTGTCATGGTAAAGTAGATATTTTCTGTGGAGTAGTCAAAAAATAACTATATATGCGCGAAAAAGATAATAAATGTGGGCTTTCCTCAATAGTTATCAGGAATACAAACAAAACATAAACTTGACATATTGACAGAACGAATTTATTTTCAGTACATATACGTTTTTTAATAACTTAAGATGCAATCGTAGAAAAAAATATGTGTAAGAGGACCAAAGACACTTCACGCTCGTGATACGCAAATAACTATTGGATATTGAAATTCTATACTTTATAGTTTGAATATAGACTTTATAATATTACAATAAAATTATAATTTTGATACAATAATAATTTGAGAGATTATTAAAACAATTAAAGAACAACAAATTAATATAAAATTAATTAATCTGTTACATGTAACTTCGTATGTCTAAATATTTGTTTCTTGAAATGTTTCAACCAATTACAAATTATATTGTATCAAAATTAACTTTAAATATAATAAAGCCAGAATTCCAACTAAATAATATTGAATATCAATATTTAATTATTAGTTTAATAACAACAAATATATATATATATGAATTATCACACTTTTTACACAATACTAGCTATCATAGCAGATTTCGATACGTGATATGAAGTGCCGTTATCAGTCGTTACACCACGACTCCCAAATATGTTATTGGTGAGGAAGCCGCAAGAATAATTTGAATGTATAGTATAGTTTATCGGCTGCGGGAATCGAATCCGGGTTCTCAAATCTACAACCTAATATGACAACGTGGTTCTACTGAGCTATCTACCTCATGAATTATAAATGTGAATTTAATGAAAATGATGTATCAGGTTGTTTGACGAAGACTAATTACAAGATAAATCTAATGAATATATGTTCAGTGAACGATTCAAGAAATTTTTATGGAAATGCGACAATACGAGTTGTAGAATCCCATGTTAAAATAAAATTTATAAAAATTGAGAAGTCCTCCGGACATAAAACATCTTTATACAAGATGTTTCACAACTTAGAGCAAAAAATTAAAGGGTATATTCTGTACGACGTGCTGATCATGAAACAAAAAGATTTTTTTTTAAATCGCAAAACTATTTTCCATGTTTCCCAGTCCAAAATTTGTCGTTGCCACTGCCACTGGGTGGATGATTATGTTAAAGTTATTAATTAAATAAAATTCTATTAATTGTGTAATTATTCTTTCGTAGTTGATACCAACTTCATTGTTTGTGTTTAATAGGAAAGCGAATCCAGTGCAGTACTACAAAAAATGTTTTAGGTTAACAACCCTTAATTTTAAGAATTAAAAAAAACATTATTTTTGTTTCATGATCAACACGTCGTACAGAATAACCCTTTAATTTTTTGCTCTAAGTTGTGAAACACCCTGTATGTTATACATGTGCTTTATTTGTAGGCTAGATAGCATCTTTTGGTGTAGCACTAGTGCGTGCCGAATCCTGAGTAAGGTCGATTGTTAGTTTTTGTCCCAAACCCCTCTGGCTAGGTAATCTGACATACTCAGGAATCAACTTCACTTCAGTGATCAGCACGACTATCGGATTAAGTTACAACCAAATCAAGTGAATGTTTCAACGGTTTTCGTTACCCTCTTTGGTCTGGCATACCTTAATGTCTATATTTTTACTTTGCTACACATAATTAAGTTTTTGTGCCTCCGGTTAGAAACACTAGTTTTACATAACTCAAGCCTGTTTCCGGTCTAGGCCAACAAAAACTAGGGACTTTGGTAAGGTTAGCATTGGCATCAACTGGCTGTCAGTGTCAATTTTATGTGTTGAGTACTTGGACGTTAGAGATTTTTACTAATTTTAGAGTTGAATTCATTGTAAACTTAAATGAAAGTAATTATATAGTTATTTGTGTATTAAGAGCGTAAAGTGTTTCTTTGTTACTCGAACACGGTAATTGCAGCGCGAGCCGAAGGCGAGAGCTGCAATAGTGTAAGAGGAACAAAGACACTTTACGCTCGTGATACACACATCATTTTTTCTACGATTCTTAAAATCATTAAAAAAAGTATGCGTACTGTGAATAAATTCGTTCTGTCAACAGTCAATATGACAAGTTTCTGTTTTGTTTGTATCCCGGGTAACTATTGAAATAAGCGCGCATTTAATATCTTTTTCGCGTGTTGCCATTGGAAACGCGCGCATTTAACGTCTTTTTCGCGCGTTGCCATTGGAGACGCGCAAAAAAGATATTTTCCGATTGCTCCACAGAAAACGTTACGATGACAAATGAGAGCGTAATTGTCAACTTTTCATAGCAATTGTAGAAAAATTAAATTTGTAGTTGCTGTGTACAACCAATAAAAAATACGTATTCGAGAAGCAAATTTTTTTGGTAATAAATTATTAATAACATTCTCGACAACTTCTTTCATTCTTTAATTTTAGTGCTAGAGGAGACATGATACAATTTCAACTTACGAATGTAAAAACACAAATGAATTGTTAATATTTATTTAACTCTCGTGTCCTGTTGTTGGCAACATAAACAAAACTGTCTAGTATTTAATATTTGACAAATAAATAAATGGGGTAGGTGGCCGAGTGGTATCGAGTCGGCCTGTGGATCTTGAGAAACCTGGTTCGATCCCCACAGCCGACAAACGATTTTCACCAATTTAAATCTACCCTTGTGGCTCCCCCTCCACTAATAGCTTTGGAGGTCGTGATTTGACGGCTGGTAACCGCACTTCACGCGAAGAAATATATCACTTACCGAGATCTGTTTAGGCCTAGTGCCACACTTAGTAATGGGTAAAAGGCGTGATGATATATTTATTTTTATTTTATTTTATACAAAGAAATCAATAATTTCACTTAAATGAGCTCAAGAATTCCAGAAACTGTTTTGCCAGTGCTCGCAATTTGGAAGACCCGCCTTCAGTTCGACCTGTCAAAAAATTGTTCGCACTCACAAACGTATAATTTCTGGCTTAATGATACAAATAACTATTATAGTGATATTTACACCAAACGAAAGAAGTTGTAATTTTGAAATAAATTGTGTAGACGACGACTATACCATCACAGTGCCCTAAACTCCCTGAGGTCTACGAGGGCATTCCTAATAATTCCTTCACTTCACTATTCAGTAGCTCCCAAATGCATCACGATTCCGATTCACGGCTCTCACGATTCGCATTCCAATTACACGAGGAATTTCACGGTGCCTGCTCATCTGCGTCTAACTTTAGAGTACACCGGTGCTGCAGTCTGCTGGCGCACAGCCAAAACACACGGTCAGATGTGATCAAATTCTCCCTAGGGTAACAGAAGATGCAGATGTTATTGGCTTGTTTTTAATGATAGTTCGTTTGACTTAATTTGAGGATTTGTTCCAAATGTTTGCAGGGCTATTTGATTCACTGAATCGCAAAGAAGTTTTATATGTGTGTTTATGTATTTATACATTTGTTACTCTGCACAACAGGAAGTTAATCCCTATTATAGTACTGGACGTCTACAGCTCATAGTGTATTTCGAACCACTCAGATTTCATCGTATTTATTATATAAATTGAAGTCAGTGAGATTTGAACGCACGACCTTTTGCTTGTTAATTAATAAACTCAATAAAATATAAGGTGATTTGGAGGCTGAATTTTGTGAGACTTAGCCAAGTGTTTAGTTTATATTTTATTAAACCTAGTTTCACCAAGTGTATGGATGACAATTAATTTTGTCTTTGTTGTTAATAAACTCAAGTTTTACCTTGATTTAATTCACTAAATAACAAATGCCTTATTTCCAATTACAATATTAGGACACCAGTTATTTTATTTTCGAGATATGTTTGCTTATAAATCAAGCTAGCAACAAATGCCCGTTTAATAAACATTGAACAATATTGTTTTTGTGTTGTACATCAACGTTTATCTTTAATGGAAATCAAAATTTGGATCAATATGAGAAAACGTTACTTTATCCCCTAAATTAACGCTGTGGTTTTGTAGTATATCCTCCATTATCAAATGTAAGTCACACTTAAAATTTTGTAAAAAAAAAATGTTGATTTTTAGAAACATTCATCAAAAATAAATATACCATATACTAGATATGGTACTGTATCATAGCAGATATCGGTAAATGAGATATTTATTTGCATAAAGTACGGTTAGCAGCCGTCAAATCATGGTCCCTACAAATGTTGGTAGAGGAAGAGAAACCACAAAGGTAATTTTAAGTGTAATGAAAATAAGTTTGTCTGCTGAGCGAACAAATGAAATTGTCATGTATGATTGCTTTGAAAATTTAATATTGATTAAGAACGAAATCTGAAATTGCAGAACTGTCTCGCCCAGAATAAAGTAAAAGACGTGCGGATATTACATCTTACAAGTAATATTACCCAACTGGCACTCTAATATATAATGAGTCCCATCATTCCGTTGCGGAACATAGGGGCCGGGCACACCGAGCCGCAGTTTTTACACTGCTGTACTGCCGGTTTCTTTAGTCAGATTATTTAAGGCGTATAAGTGACTAGCTTATAGCGCCCGAGTGTGATAAATACATGTAACTGTATTTTTATATTTTACGACAAATCACACATTGTCGGCAGGCGGATTCGAACTGACGAACCTTGGCTCGGGTGACGTCACAGTATGCTAAGAGATGTGGCTTAACACGCTCGGCCATCGCGCCTGTCTATCCTCTCTTTAGTGGGTCATATTTGCTGTTTGATGTGTTAGCTGTATTGTTTTTGTACAAAATTTAATTTCATTTCAACTCTCTTTATAAATCTCATATAGAATATTTACAAGATATTCATAATCATCACTCTAATAGAATTCTAAAAATTATTGAACCCCTGTTTTTTTTCTTCCGGAAGTTGCTTTTTAGGGGTACAAACCACCCCTAAAAGGAGGTAAAAGCAAGAATCGCCATAAATGAAATTAAATTATATCAACAGGGATTTTCAGGGTCATTTTGATCATATGCACTTTTTTAAGGGATTAAAAGGGGATGGGGGGATGAAATTACGATATTCAATTGAAATAGTGTTTTAGATTCAAAACTAGTTACTCGGGGGTTTTTGGGGTCGCTGAATCTAGTTTCGAGGTTACCCCTGGGTAACCAATGTTGAACGCGTAATATTTTGGTATTATTTAATTTCATTTATGGCGATTCTTGCTTTTACCACCTTTCAGGGGTGGTTTGTACTCCTAAAAAGCAACTTCCGGAAGAAAATAAAAATAGAGGTTAAATATTTTTTAGTGTTCTATTAGTAAGTTTCATTTAAATCGGTGAGTGACTGTTTGATAGTATTACTTGTTAGAAATATATAATGAAGACTCTATAAAAACTGGACTCATCCTCATGTTTAATTCATTTCAAATTAATGTTAGAGAAGAAATAAATTATTAGGTACCTACTAATTAATTACAAGCGCGATGAAAAGTTAAAAACAGTTGAAAAAACGGGCCTGGGCGCCGCCTGCTATGATTTATATCCTCCGAAATCTAAAACAAGAGAAGGCGTTGGTTTTAGGCTGGCCGCCCAAAGCCCAGATTATCTCGTTGTAGTGAATGAGCGCTAAGATTTAATTAATTACTTCTTTAAAGTTTTAATGTTGTGTCCTTCATCTCCACGTTGAATATGCTTCATGTTGAAAACCAGTTATTATAACGTTTCAAGTGAAAATAAAAGCTTTTTGTGGAATGTAATGAAATTTATTATTGTTTCGAAGGAATTCTGCAAGAATTTGTGAAGGAAAAATGGAATGTAGACAGGTTTTTGAATGACAAAAGTGTTTTATAGTTTTTGATGGTCGCAACTTTTTGCTGAATTACAGAAAGGCAAGGAAGAATTTCAAATATTTCGAAACAGGTTGTTTTTATTTATTTTACCTAACATTGCGATAGATATAAATTTCATTATATATTTTAAACAAGAATTCAGACAATTTTGCTCTTCGCATGTACATACCTTCTTTACTTGAAATAATAATATAATTCTAATTAAATAATTTGAAATTTGTAGCATATTTTTCCTACAATATTACATTTTACATGTACACTCACTTTTAAGGCCGTTTTCACCACGATTTATTAAACCAACAGTTACCTAACAGTAAGTTAAATTTATTCTTTAGATTGTATTAATTAACAAATTTAAACTTTAAAATCAGTACGTTTATAGTATGTTATGCATCAAGGGAGGGGAAACAAGGGATAATCGCGCCCTCCCGTGAAGCATATTATACTCTTCGTAAGAATTGCACAAAAATTACTGACTTATTGGGAGAAATGTCAAATATGGGTTGCGTACCTAGTTACCTAGGAAACGCCGCAAACAGCTAATAATCGTAGTCTCTAGGGAGAGAAACATGCTACCTAGGAAGATAAACATCCTACCTAGGGAAAGAAACATTATGTTTCTCTCCCTAGGAGAGAAAATCAGTGTTTCTCTCTCTAAAATTAGGGAATAAGAACGTGTTTCTTGTGCATGTGTTACGAAAATAACATTTTAATAATTAATTTAATATTTGAATCTTAAGTTCACAATCCACACCTTCATGACATCGGGTTACTTGTTCCATAGATAATTATTAGTTAATGTTTTAACCAACAAATAAATTATTCTAATACATTAGACGTATAATTATTCATAATAAAACTGTAGAGAAAATTTTAATTAAAAATAATCATTTTTCTAATAACTAATTATTATGCCTATTATTGACAATCGAAACTAGCAATTTTTCTTGCATTCATGCTCTTTAAACAGCTATAATAAGATGAGAAAGTATTCTTTTATTCATAATTAATTTATTAAATAAAAAGTAATGACTACTAATTATTATGGAAAAAATTTCACTAATTTTTTACTGCATATAAATTATTAGTTACGATATTACAATCTTGTCATTTAAAAGGTTATCAAAATAAAAATTAAACAATTTTACAAAATACAAAAAATATCCCTTTATCATAACTTTATAGATAATTAATTTAATTATTTATATTAAGTATATCACATACGAATCAATAAAAACAAAAAGCGAAACTTCTTCTAAGCATTAAAAGTTTAATAGTCCATAAATGATAATTTTTAACAAAAAAAAAACATAAAATATTGGAAGTCTACACACGATGTGAAAATGTTTAATGATGCATTTCATTCCCAAGGCTGCATATAAAAATATGTTAGATGTACGAACAAATGAACAGCTACACAGTCTAGCAGGGGGAGAAGGGGAAATCCTTGAAGAAGTGAGCATCGAGCAGTCCTGACCTAATCGCCAATGTGAATATGAGCTCGGTCAGTCAACAATATTTATCTTTTTCACTGTCGGACTTTATTTATTTGCGTTTTTTGCACTTTTTAATAGTTCAAGACCGATGAATATTATCAAAATTTTGATGAATGGAGCTCTGTTTTATTATCTGATACAGAACCGGACTTAGTTGTTCATAAATAAATATTTATATTGTTATGTAAACATATTTTTATTTACTTTTGTGATATATCTCTTTAATTACAATTTTAGACAAATATTAATAAATAATACTTATTTTGCGAGTCACCAGCTGTCAAATCAGAACCTACAAATATTTTTTATGTGATGCAAATTAAATGTTCACAGTTGTGAAATTCGATTTCTAATTCTGATTATTAATAATGAATGAAAAATAAATATTATGACGTAATAGAGCAACTTGAAATTTAAATAAAACGTAGTTCTCCGAATTACATACAATTCTAATTACTTATTTATATTAACTGTGAGATAAGTACTCCGAAATTTTAAGAAAACATAAAAAATACATTTCCAAGATATTTGCACAGAAAATATTTGCAGTAATTATTATACAGGAGTAAATTAAATAAATCCCAGAATTTATCAACTCAATCTCATTATCAAACCAGCTCAACTCTTCTCGGAACCATTCAAAACTGCATTTTTAAATGACCGAAACCATAACCCGTGTTTCCCGGAACTGTAAGTATAATCGTCGTCTCTAACCACTACTAAATTTTAATATTAAAGTTCATTCCTTCGGTAGATACTAAGAAGGAAATCTGGAATTAAAAAATAAAATAAATATATCCTCACACCTTGCACCCAATACAAAATGTGACACTCTGCAATAGCAGATCTTAGTAAATGATTTTGTTTTTCTAAACTTTTTTATCCTGATCTACACTTCAACTAATTTTTTTAAATAATATATATATAAATATATATATATATATATATATATACCGGATGTCTACTTTTTTTTCCGAACATAGGAAATTCAATGTTAAAATTTTGATTTAACGATATTTCTTTACCTATTCATTTTAGAACAAAAGTGGACGAAAGAAAAATGTTCAGAATGAAAAACTGCATTCATAGAGTATAAGTTTGTTGTTCAATTGTTTCTTATATCCGATTTAGAATCAAAAGAAAATACACGCTTTATGGCAATTACCATAGTGCCATGAGAAATAAAACAAATTAGATAACTTAATAGTAGGTATTTATTTGTCTAGATTATGTAGAAAAAAGAAAATAAATAAATAAATAAAATCGCCATTGATTGATAGGCAATGGCTTAATCTATTGTAGAATTCTCGATGAACGGAACTTAATTTAATCTTTGGGTAATATTGTTGCACTCTTGTATAATTGCATTTTTTAAGGATGCAATGTACCATGTTGGTATACTTTTTCTTTTTAAATATAAAAATAAAAAGTAGACACCCGGTATATCATCACGCCTATTAACCAATTACTGGGCGTGGCACTCTGCCGAATCAGATCTCGGTAAATGATATATTTCTTCGCTTGACATGCGGCTACCAACCGGTAAATCACGCCCTCCAAAGATGTTAGTGGAGGGGAAGTCACAGGGGTAGATTTAATTTGGTGAAAATTGTTTGTCGGCTGTAGGGATCGAACCAGCGTTCTCAAGATCCACCACTGAGCCACCTACCCCATTAATATAATAATAATATATAATTAATAGAATATTTTTAAAATTTAATATTATCTTGGAATAAGAATCTTAGTTAAAAGTATATTAAAATAGTTTAAAACAACATAACATCGTCAACCTATTTTTCGCCCATGCAAATTCTAGTCTCTCGCGTTAAATAGCTTTATGCTCACAAGAATGAAAGATTGGCTCTCTAATACGGCTATTATTATTATTATTATAGTACGACTGTAAATACCATAACTAGAGTAACTAGAGTCAAATGTCCGCGAGACGAATGCGGTTAACGCCAGGATGGCAAGTGCAGATGATGTGCGGTAACGAGCCATCGGTTGCCGACATCGGAATTGCCGGCTAGCCGGGCTATTCACGGAAGGTAAATGCATTGCATAGAGAAAAGAAAGTATAGTTTGTTTCATGTGAAAATAGTAGAAGTAGGTATAGTGTGACCAAGCTGATTTGAACACTGAAGTCTGGAATAATATTAAAAATATAAATAATAATCAAAGGTAGATGTAAAATCAAAATGAAGTCTTGTTTATGCTAACAAATTAATTATAAATGATTTGTATTTCCATATTATTTAGTAATGCATCTTGATTATTTAAAATACAAATACTTATATACGTTTAGAATACAGAATATTAAAGATATGATATTCCTAGATGTACTATTTTATCTCTTCTACTTATAATAATTTTATTATTACCTACCTATTTGATTACAAACATATGACGTTCTTTTCCCAGTAAAATCATTAAACTTATTTCTTACTTTTAACTTAAATATTTAACTGTTCTCAATTTTAGAAAACGAAAACTTTTAAAATAGTTTATGCGTATTTCATTTAATTTACGTCAATTCCTTTGAAGATATTTTAGTAGATAGCTAAATGCTGAACGTGGAATTCTACTAATGAATTTCTTGAATTTCTAAATTCCTTACTTTTATATTTATTTATTTATTTATTTATTTATTTATGTTACGCTGTACAATAGGACCTTAATCCCAATTACAGTACAGGGTCCGCACTCACTGAGCCGCAGTGTAGTAGTCCATATAATTTGTAGTTTGAGTGAGATTCGAATTCCGTATCGCTATCCACACCACCGTACTGACTGTGCTATTTCATTTAAAATAATACAATTTATTTGGTATCGAGTCGGCCTGAGGATCTTAAGGGGTAAAGCCACTCTAGACAAGGAAAAAAGGGTCATTTTCAAGACTTTTTTTAACGCAATCTAAACGTGCTCTTAAGAACTGTTTTTGGATCTTTATTTAGTGCTCTTTAAATTTTATTTAAAATTTTTTTTTAAAGAAAATATTCAAAATTGTCGTCAGAAATTTAAAAAATGGCGACTCCTCTCGGCGCGTAGGGCAAATCGGGCGAAAACATTCCGGGAACAGCAATAGACCTGGATCAAAAAGGGATATGTTTTCTTAATCTCTGATGTATACTCTAAAAAACTAAGGGCTAGATTTTGAAAATTTTGATTTTTAACAAAATGGCGCACGTTTGAAAAAAAAGTTCATTATTTGGGACTAAATTTCTGTATAAAAACGACTATAAAAAAACGAATGAAGCACTTTAAAAAAAAGCCTCCATAGTTTTTGAGTATTTTATATCTAGAATAAGAAATAAAAAGATTTAGCACGATACATCAATTAGTATTTCAGATTTCTTTTCGCCCGATTTTGAAAATATGATTTCGAGAAAAACGCGTTTAAAGTTTCGAGTCATATATATATATTTATAAATACTAGTACTAATAGATATATGCTTTTTTCCCTCTGAAATACTTCCGCGCGGCATTTAAATTAATTGTTCCTTATTTAAGGGTTTAAACTATAATTTAAGCAAATAAAAAAAATGCATTTTTAAACAATTTTAGAGTGGCCTTACCCCTTAAGAACC
Source organism: Pterostichus niger (assembly GCA_947425015.1). Lineage (NCBI taxonomy): Eukaryota > Metazoa > Arthropoda > Insecta > Coleoptera > Carabidae > Pterostichus > Pterostichus niger. Next base: position 13,658,404 of record OX380346.1, on the reverse strand, counting down.
CTGGTTCGATCCCTACAGTCAAATATAAATCCGTTATTACCTTACGAAACTGCAATACAATATAGCAGCGCTTCAACCAGCATGAGCATGCAACATACACATACACATAACGATATCACGAACCTCTTCCACGGGAAGAGAGGGGGCATCATGCAACATCCACACTGAAACGGTACCCGCAATTCCGAGCGGTCAGCGACCGACTCAGCTGCTGCATAGCGCATCAAAGTGCTGTGGAAATGTGGAGTGCGGAGTACGCCAGCTGACGCGGTACTAGATGACCCGATGTACGAGAATGTTTGGCGGGAGTCAGGAAGTTTCGTTTGAGGTTGGAATTATCATAGTTTTGAGTTTGAGGATGAGGGAAGTTTCTGTATTCAAAGGGATGAGTAAACGGTCCTACACTGTTGGAAACTTCCTACAACTTTTATTTTACGCATTTTTCTTGAGAACCCTGGTTCGATCCCCACAGACGACAAACAATTTTCACCAAATTAAATTTATCCCTGTGGCTCCCCTTCCACTAACATCTTTGGGGGCCGTGATTTGATGGCTGGTAACCGCACTTCACCCTGGTTCGATCCCCACAGACGACAAACAATTATCACCAAATTAAATCTACCCCTGTGGCCTCCACCTCAACTAATTACATCTTTGGGGGCCGTGATTTGACGGCTGGTAACCGCACTTCACCCTGGTTCGATCCCCACAGACGACAAACAATTATCACCAAATTAAATCTACCCCTGTGGCTCCCCCTCAACTAACATCGTTGGGGGCCGTGATTTGACGGCTAGTAACCGCACTTCACCCTGGTTCGATCCTCACAGACGTCAAACAATTTTCACCAAATTAAATCTTTGGGGGCCGTAATTTAACGGCTGGTAACCGCACTTCACCCTGGTTCGATCTCCACAGCCGACAAACAATTTTCAGCAAATTAAATTTACCCCTGTGGCTACTCCTCCACTAACATCTTTGGAGGCCGTGATTTGACGGCTGGTAACCGCACTTCACCCTGGTTCGATCCCCCCAGACGACAAACAATTTTCATCAAATTAAATCTACCCTTGTGGCTCCCCCTCCACTAACATCTTTGGGGGCAGTGATTTGACGGCTGGTAAGCGCACTTCAAGCAAACAAATATATCACTTACTGAGAACTGCTCCGGCCGAGTGTCACACCCAGTCATGGGTAAAAGGCGTGATGATATATTTATTTATTTTACTTATTTCTTCTAAAATATTTGGAAATATTTGCCGGACGAAAAATACAGTTAATCACTCTTGATCAGCATATTAAATTAGGTGATTGATTTTCACAGTTAAACAAAGTAAGCAGAGGACCTTGAATAGTAAGGATATACTTCTGATGATGTAATTAACTACAAATCCTTCTTTTAAAGGACTTGTCCTTTATAATAATTACGTTCTGTTTTTGTTCTTCCATATATGAAAAGTGTTGCCCTATTTTATCAAAATTGTGTCGTTATGTCATTTGGAAAACAGTAGACAAACTGATTTTAACCGTAGCAGATTTCGGTAAGTGATATATTTTTACGCGTGAAGTGCGATTACCGGCCGTCAAATCACGGCCCCCAAAGTTGTTAGTGGAGGGGGAGCCACAGGAGTTGATATTAAATTGGTGAAAGCCAGTTTGTTGGTTGCGGGAATCGAACTCGGGTCCTCAAGAACCGCAAATCGACTGCATACCCACTAGACCACCAACTCCAAAATTATATCGTACTATATCATATTTATGGAATTAAGCGAATTAAATTTGTCATCTAACAGTAACAGTAAACGTTTAAGCAATGGAAATGGAAAAATTAATTTTCCATGTTTAATAAAGAACCTAATTGTTGTCCACTTTCGTTAAGGGAAATTTGAGTAGTTTTACATGTAGTAAATAACTATATAAATATTTTTTGTTGCAGAAAAGCCATCGCATAACTAATTCAGTCCAGTTATAATCTGATTTACTTATATCTACTTTTAATTATTATTCAAAATATTTACATAATATTACATAAATAAAAACTTAGCGCCAGTAACTCGATACACAAGTCCATAACCACAGAAATGTTGGAGCCAAGAACTAAAGAAAAAATCCGTTATATCAAATATCTCATCACATGATTGAATGTGACACAACGAATCGTTACAAAACTGCTTTTACTTTTTTCTAGTAAAAGTCCAACAGTTGACCTCGAAAGAAACTTGAAAATAGTGATTAATTATTAATGATTAAAACAGCACTTTCGTTCATTCGACGAATTCGACTCATTCCGTACGGGTGAAATATATTTGTACAGTTATTGGTGAGATTGGTCAATGACATTAAAAGCCAAGCAAAGTGTTTTGGAATTTAATTAAAGAAAAAAATCGTGGTGATACATAATGCTGATCATTATTTTTACATAGGGAATATATATGGCTTTGTGTTAACGTGGGCAACTAAAATGAGACACCGAGTTTGTATTCTATAGTTCAAAATTTAATTTTTGTACTCGTAACCTTCTAAATGACACTTCCCGCACGCAATACTCAATCTGGAACAAGTGCTTCCCGATCGACTCGACTGTAAAAATTGCAAAAACACTGGCCTTTTGGAATATTCTAAAATAAATCTGTCTTGATAATAATAAAATCTAATTTGTAAATACAACTTCCCTGAATTATCCTTTATTAAAAGTTTGGGAAATAAGAGTAATTTCTTAAAATTCTTTCAACATTTGTCAACATCAATGTCATATATTTCACAACCTTTTAACTAAAAACGTCATTGATACAACTTCTTGCAGATTGTAATCAAACAAAAATCGCGACTAATACTATATAAATAATAAGAAAAAACACATATTGTGGAATATAACAACTTAGTTTAATGGAAAAGTAAGATTATAACAACATAAAATGCTTAAATTAATTAATCTATTTTAGGTTAGGTTTGATATTTGAACTAAAAAAACAATGGCTGGTAGCACAAGCTCTGTTTTTGGGTGTTTTAAGAGCACGGTTTTAACATGTTAGAGATAGCTAAAACACCCAAAAGTATTGCTCTTAAAACAGACAAAAACAGAACTTGTTCTGCCAGCCAATATATTTAGATTGGGAAGAGCCACAGTTGTTACAAGTGTTATTATAAACATTTAAAGTACAATTTTGACAATTAGAAATCGAAGTTCCTGAAGCAGCTAGGTTTGCAATAAATAAAGCGTGTGTATAATTTTCAGATTCTGGTGTACTCACACAAGTTGAAATTAAAGACGTATTTTTTTAAATACCAGTACTCAAACAAAAAATATTATACAAACTACGTGCGTGAAGACGTCTTCCGCTCATTCGCGCTATTAAAGACCCTCGCTCCTTGCAGTCGCTCGTGCTTCAAAAATGCGCTCATGCGGGAACATCATCATCCCGCACTTAGTTCGTAAATAACTATTTTATCATAGAAACATTAGAACAATATAACTGATTAATGAGCAGTTGCTTCCAAACGTTACAATTTTAAACTAATTTACTTGTCATTTGGACTAATTGACATTGCTCTCAAACTTTCAATTTGCTTTTATTTATTTATTCTGTAGAATTTACTTTCACAAGTCCAAATCGACGTTCGTTTCATTTCTTATCTCATTAGATTTGCTGAGGTGTGGGTGTAGTGAAAGATTGATGAAACAAGCATACAGGAGCGAAAAGATAAGATGTGATTGAAAAATTCTGGACAAAGACGGTCTTTGATATATCTGATGATGAATTTTAATGTGAATTAAACGATAAAAAGTTATCGGTTCTCAGAAAAATGGCAAATTGCTCATTTTCTAAGTTGCGATCATTTTTATTTTCACCATACAAAATATTGTCTGATTTCGTAATTGTACCCCAACCCCCTACACCCACTCAACTTCTTGAAGGTGTAAAAAAAGCAAATTGTACATTTTCGAAGATGCGTTAATTTTTTATAGTTTTCCACCATAAAAAATATATATCATTTCTCAAAAAAAAATTGATTTTCCCTCTTTCCACCCCAACGAGGTGGGAGGATGAGGTTGAAATTTGCAAATCAATTACAGTCTTTTTATGAAAAAATGGAGGTTCTTCGTTCTCGAGATATTTAAGAGTTTCCAGATTTTTTGGACATGCTGTATTTATTTTTATTTTTTGTATATGTTGTAGGTGGCTCAGTGGTATCGAATCGGCCTGTGGATCTTGAGAACCCTGGTTCGATCCCCACAGACAACAAACAATTTTCACCAAATTAAATCTACCCCAGTGGTTCCTCCTCCACTAACATGTTTGGGAGCCATGATTTAACGGCTAGTAACCGCATTTCACGCGAAGAAATATATCACGTACTGAGTTCTGCTTCGGCAGAGTGCCACACCCAGTAATGGATAAATGGCGTGATGATATATTTATTTATTTTATTTGTATATGTTGTATGTAATTAAGTTAATTTACAGCAAATTGTTGTCTTTGTGATGTGTCAAAAAATACAAGTTTATTTTATAATACATTGTCCTGTATTTACATTTCAAAAGCCAACTGGCAGTAATTTTGAAGCAATTTTTTCTTAGAATTATAACATATTGTTTCTTTTCGTGATGAGTAATGTTAAATAAATTACTAATATTTCCTGCAATTCTGTAACTACAATAGATTCTTAAATTTGAATTTTTTTAAATAACATGGTATCCCGATGACTTATTATTCACTAATGCGTGCTTGGCATCGAACAGATAACAAAAACCGCTTTTAACTAGTATTATTTTCAAATATTAGAAATTTTACATAAGAATAACTTAAGGAACTACAAACTTTAAACATTTCTGACTTGCTATACGCTAAAATAAATTTACATTTTTTTCTTGGTCTTCGAATTTTTTTCGAAAATACAAAAACATGATTAATGTGCCCTAGTAAAACCGCAACTATTGTCTAATTTAATCGATATCATTTCTCTTATAATTTGTATTTCTTGAAACATTTTTTATCGGGTTTTTTATATAAAAATGCGCTCATTTTGGCGAAAAAACTACGACAGAAGTGCAGTTTGCTATCAACCTAATAACTAAGTACATAAAAACTAAATTAAAATTCAGAATAATACAACTAATATTTAGCTTTATGGAGTAGGTGGTTCAGTGATATCGAGTCGGCCTGTGGATTTGAGAACCTGTGTTTGATTTCCACAGCCGACAAACAATGTTCATGAAATTAAGTCTACCCCTGTGGCTCCCACTCCACTATCATCTTTGGGGACTATGATTTGACGGTTGATAACTGCACTTCATGCAAAGAAATATATCACTTACCGAAATCTGCTAGGGCTGAGTGCCACGCCCAGAAATTACATAATAGTTATTTATGGTACAAGTGTGTTATATTACAAATAAGTCACGCAAGAAAAGTATTAGTCCACGAGGCCGAGGGGAATAATTTTCTGAAGTGACTTATTTGTAATAACACACGAGTGGCATACGAAATTTTATCCAACAACTACAATTAAGACATTAAAATATAAATTTTGACACAATTGTCTACATTTCAAATAATATTCTAGTTAGCCATACTTTCTTGTTTTGTTGTCTAGGTTACTCAATTTTTTTAAATAAACAATGTTGAAAAAAGGTTGCAGCTGTAATATTTGAAGTGGAAGACAAAAATTTTATTCCCGAAATAATCATTAAGGAAGCGGAAAAAGTGGTTGTTGATATTTTACCAAAAAAGTCTAGAAGTTCCTATGAAAAAGAATTTCATATGTTTGAAGACTGGATGACAACTAGAAACGTCAAAGGTATGAATGAAAGTGTTTTTCATAGGAAGTTCTAGACTTTTTTGGTAAAATATCAACAACCGCTTTTTCCGTTTCCTTAATGATTATTTCGGGAATAAAATTCTCGTCTTCCATTACGAATACTACAGCTGCAACCATTTTTAAACTTTGTTATATTTAAACTCAACAGTGAGTTACAAGTCATAATTTATGCGTGACTTATGACTTATAACTCACGTGTGACTTATAAGCCACTTTACTAATCTAAAATGACAACAATAATGACTTTATAAGTAGTGGGTGTTGGATAAAAGAATGAATTTCTACTATGCAAAATCTACACTATTAAAAAAACCTATGAACTAAGACTACCTATATACTCGTATTTAAAGTTGTACCTCAAATTTAAACGATAAATGAAAATAATTTTGAAACTAAAACTAACGACAACACAAAACTATATTATATATATACCGTTAGGACGGTGGTGTGGATAGCAATACGGAATTCTAATCTCATTCAAGCTAAAAATTATATAAAACTACTACACTGCGGCTCGGTGAGTGCGGATCCTGTACTGTAATTGGGATTAAGTTCCTGTTGTACAGTGTAACATAAATAAATAATAAAAATTTCTACTAGACAACACAAAATAAAAGAACAAATAAAGAAAGATAAGTGACACCAATAATAAGATTATGGAAACCAACTCAAAGTGTACCTTTGTAAGTTTGACATATCGTGTTCAAAGCCATCTTAAAGTAGTTGAATATCCCAATTACATTACAGGAAATGTCAAATACAGGAAACAAGAAAACAACTTTTGGAGCCGTGATTTGACGCCTGGTAACCTCACTTCACGCGCACTTCCAACAGTACAGTGGTGTCGATTGCGTTACGGAATTCGAATCGAAAGATCCTAAGTTCGAATCGCACTCAAGCTAAAAATTATACGAGCTCGGTGGATCCGGATCCTGTGCTGTAATTGGGATTAATGTAATTATTCTGTAATTTTCTATAACGCTACAGATCTGTAAATCTGAATAAAAGCGCATCATATTTGATTGTCAAATGGTATTAAATGTTGTTGTCAATAAAAATCTATGCGCTTTTGTTAAAATTTACAGAACTGTAGCGTTACAGAAAATTACAGAATAGCACCATTAGTTCCTGTTTTACAGCGTAACATAAATAAATATCACTTATCAAAATCTGGTACGTCAGAGTGTCACACCTAATAATCGATAAAAGGCGTAATGATATATTTATTTATATTATTTGTTCCCTAACATCTTTGGAGGCCGTGATTTGACGACTGGTAACTGCACTTCACGCGAAGAAATATATCACTTACCGAGATCTGCTACAGCAGAGTGCCACACCCAGTAATCGATAAAAGGCGTGATGATATACTTATTTACATTATGTATTTCCTCTCGAATATAATTTTCCTTCCACATGATCAAACAAGAAGCTCTTATTTTGACACTAAACGCATTCTCTTCAAATTTATCATCTTCTAAACTACGTCGACACCTACGTACCACAAATACTCCTAGAATTACACAGCTACCTTTGATATTCACTCGCTAGGCAATCAATCATTTATACGTATACAAACAAACACATCGCACATCGCTAGTATACAATGATGATAGATGGAACTTACATAATCTCTATATCCATGATCATAACACACTGGGATGCACATACATTTTCTGGGTATTTGCAAAGTTTACTTGTCACTGGTAACTATCAATTTTACTGCTTAGTTTTGTTTTTAAAATACATACAATTAATTTGTTTATTATTAATAAGTATTACATTTAATATTTCATGTCTTATTTTATTTTATATATCGATTGTATTTTGTTTTAAGCTTTACCGAACTAAATTTCAGATAAACCAACTAAATATAATTACCAAATAGAACTCAAACTCTCCAATAGAAGATCCGTACTCTTCAAATTTCATAACAACAACTTTTAGTAAATGTCTATCAATTATTTCAACTTCTTGGACAAAAATAATTTTCATTTCTCTACCTTCCTACTATTTAATATTTCAATCATTGATCAATTTTGTTAACTAAGAAGTTATTCGTAGCAAAAAAATAAAAGCTGGACTTTTTTGGGCGAACCGTAATTTATGGACGCGCGAATACAGTGAGCGAAACTAGTAAATAATAAGGCGAGTTCTATAAAGTTCTATTATGTACGACTGCCTTGGAGGCGATTTAGTTTCATAAAATATGTTTATACGAAACCATAGTTTTATCCCAAATTGTGCTTTGTTGTTGCTTTTATTTAACAAGGTTATACATAATTATTAAATTGTCCCGCGTGTTGGCCGCGCGGGCTGAGAGTTTGAGTCACAACCATAAGGTCGTGGGTTCGGGTCCCGCCCGTGGCGGCCATACAAAGAACATATCGGCAAATGACCTGAGTAGTTGGTCCGATATACAGAGTGTTTCACAACTTAGAGCAAAACATTAAAGGGTATATTATGTACGACGCGCTGATCATGAAACAAAAAGATTTTTAAATCGCAAAACTATTTTCCATGTTTCCCAGTTCAAAATTTTTCGTTGGATGACTATGTTAAAGTTATTAATTAAATAAAATTCTATTATAAATAACTGCTAATAATTGAATTGTGTAATTATTCTTTCGTAGTTGATACCTACTTCATTGTGTTTAATAGGAAAGCGAATCCAGTACAGTACTACAAAAAATGTTTTAGGTTAACAACCCTTAATTTTTCGAATTTAAAAAAAATTCTTTTTGTTTCATGATCAGCACGTCGTACAGAATATACCCTTTAATTTTTTGCTCTAAGTTGTTAAACACCCTGTATAAAATTAAAAAAAATAAATTATTAAACTGTCAAATTAATGAAAAAAATTGTAAAAATATGTTTCAAGATCCAAAGAAGTAAAAGGAATTAATTAAGTATAATAATTATTTTGACATTGACAGAAATCCAATTTTGCTATTTTCTCGTACTAGTCTAATAAAGTGTTATTTTATGGATACTTAACAATGTCATAAATCAAGTAGTTATGGTGCAGTCGAACATAAATATTTTTATAAATTTCTCAATTTGAAAATTCTAAAATATTTAATGTTTCGTAAAATTAATGACAAATATTCAGTAAAAAAATAAGTTAACCCGAAGAAATTAGTATCTAACCCGGAGCTCGAAGAAAGAACCTTGACCTCGATGTCTTTCGATAAAAAAATTTAAAAACTAGTTGGCAATTCTAGTCCCAAGCCCAGCCAAAAAATGAACTAATTTCAAACTTCATTATCCCTCTAGTAAATATGTAGAACTGATCAGCTGACCGTTAACTATCCTAAGCAGAGCAGTAAACTATAAAATGTCAGATTTCATTTTTTATTAGCTGTCATTTGAAATGTAAAACACGTATTTCATTATTTTAAATCGTATACAAACAAAGACAGTTTTTACTGAACTATGTCTCATAATATTTGTGTAAATATTAATTTATATAATTACGTTACTCTGAATATACGAATAAAAAAAAGCGCATTAAATGTTGGTCCATCTCTACTTTTAAAGTATTGTTTTTAATTTTTAAAAATTATGTAATTGTATTATTATCTACCAATTTTAAATGCTCTTTTATGACTAACTACAATTGATATTTTAACAAATACAACCAAAATTTCTAAATGTGTATAAATCGCAATAAATTTTAAATAAAAACAAAACTGGTGTCAGAAGTGAGGATCTAAATTATTCAAATTTACCAAATAAACAATTGGTAGCATAAACAAAGGGAAGTTATTGCTCCTTCAAAATATATAAATCTGGGTGGTTTTACCTAATATTAAATAGTAATTACATTCAAAAAATAAATGTGGTAATACTAACATTACTTGCATGTTCACGTTAAATATGAGTAGACAAAATAACAGCGGACATATTTTCGTTTGTTTTAAAGTGTCAAGTTCAAAATAATGACGTCACAATCTACTAATATTGTTACTAGCTTACATTAAACAAGTATCAACTGTAAAAAACACAAAACAATTTTTGAGCACACTTTTGTTTGTTTTAAAATAAAACACAAATAAATAAACCACCATTACTTCTGTTTAAAGTCTGTACACTTTCTGGCACTTTAACTATTGCTTATCTATGTTTTAAAAGCGGACGTACTCGTATTTTCGTTTGTTTTTAAAGTGTTAAGTTCAAAATAATGACGTAACAATCTACCAATATTGTAACTAGTTTAATTTACATTAAACTAATTGTATCTACTGTAAAAAACACAAAACAATTTTTAGCACACTGTAGATATTACTTTTGTTGTTTTAAAATAAAACACAAACAAATAAACCACGATTACTGCTGTTTAAAGTCTGTACACTTTCTGGCACTTTAACTATTGCTTAATTATGTTTTAAAAGTAAATAATGCGAACAGTTTCACAACAAACTAAATTGTGTTTACATTCTTTGATGTAAATAATCACAAAACCTCAGGTTCTGGATGATGCTCGTAGACTAATTTCGCCAGTGAAAAGTCTGTCAAGTGTCTAAAATTATCGTTTCTGGCACAAATATAGCCCGTAACACGCAGTTGTAAAAATATCATCCAAATATCGAAACGGCGAGTTATATTTACGAGTAACAGACGTGAGCAGTGAACAGGAAAATTATTGCCAGATATTATGAAATGTGACCTATATTGAAAACGGCCAATATTTATAATATGTTTTGTTGTCATGCCTTTATATCGGAGTTTATTAGAGCAAAAACGTATAACAACAGAAAAATCAGAACTAATGGATAGACATGACTGTCAATATTAATTTCACAAAGAGAAATAAACACCAAAAAAATTTATATGAATTCTTTTTCTGTCGATATTTTCTAAATTCTAAATAATGATCAATTATTGTATGAGTAAGAATATTAAAATGGCAACATTTATAATTGATAGCCGAGTGCGTTAATGTAATGGCTAATTACTCTAAAGTCTCCAAGATTAATTAAAATTGACATTTATATCAGCGTTAAAACTTTGAATAATGTTCATACGATATGTGATAATTTTATCATACTAACAGTCCGAAATTTATAAAAGTTTCCAAATTAATGCTTCAAGGGCAACTAATAGAAAATAGTTATTTGTGTATTAAAAGCGTAAAGTGATTCTTTGTTACTGGAGCACGGTAATTGCAGCGCGAGCCAAAGGCGAGAGCTGCAATAGTGCAAGAGGAACAAAGACACTTTACGCTCGTGATACACACATAATTTTTTCTACGATTGCATCTTAAAATTATTTAAAAACGTATACGTACTGAAAATAAATTCGTTCTGTCCACTGTCAATATGACAAGTTTCTGTTTAGTTTGTATCCCTGGTAACTATTGAAATAAGCGCGCATTTAATATGTTTTTCGCGCGTTGTCATTGGAGATATTTTTCGATTGCTCCACAGAAAACGTCAACTTTACAATGACAAATGAGAGCGTACTTGTAAGTGTTTCATAACATGTTACATATTTTAACTCCATATAATGCACTTCACATGAAGTAAACTGGTTTGATAGTTAATTCTATTATATTAATAATTAAATTATAATTTCAAACAATACAATATCCGATAAATGCCTATTAGTAGTGTTATAATTATAAATTAATTATTAATATATTAGAAATAACTCTCCAACCAGAGGCATGAAAAATGTTTCCTTCAAGTAATATGCAATTATATTTACAATTTTGAAATAATAATTAGTACATTGAGGCTTAAATTAAGTGTCATAAGTTGAACCAATTTAAAGTTCTTGTCATTATTATAATTAATAAATTTTTCATGTATTAAATAAAATAAACCCTTAATTAATATCACATTTGTTTTGTTATTTCATGGCACTGATAATTTTAAGAAAATTACATATAACATTTTCATCATTTTTCCGACTCCAGGTAGAGTAAAATTATACCTAAATATTAGTGTAAAAAATGCAGACACTTTTTCTCTACAATAAACTATTTAACTTTTTTGATTTAAAATAATTAGAGAAGCTAATAATTGAACATATAAAAATAGCATTAACAATGCTGTGGTCTGTCCTTCGATTCATCATCCTATATAAAATAAAATAATAATATTAGTCCTAAAAAATAAAATAGGATAATACAGCGTGTAACAATCAGGGCTGATCTGGGCAAACTAATGATTTTAGAGAAAAATGCTATATGCATAAAATGGTTCCAAAACATAGAATAGAATTATATTTGTTCTAAGATTGTTATGAAAAAAATACAATTTTAATTTATATATCGGACCAACTACTCAGGTCATAGTGCCGATATATCCTTTGTATGGCCGCCACGGGCGGGACCCGAACCCACGACCTTTTGGTTGGGACTCAAGCCCTCAACCCGCGCGGCCAACACGCGGGACATTACTATTATTATATATGTATTTATTTATAATTATATAGTTAACGCCCTTGTTTCATAAATTAGACAACGCTAGTTTTAATATCGTTAATTTCAACTTAAAACAAAAAAAAATACTAAAACCAAATAATTTACATTCTATTATAAGCTATAGATCCCATGTACTGTAACTGTGTTTCACCAGAGAGAGTTCATGATTATAAATGTTGTTGGCTTTAGCCAGGACTCAAAATACTCCGGAACAAACCGGAACAACCGTAAAATTGTGATAAATATTGTTTCGATTTTTGTAATTATTAAAATTAATATTCTTCTTATTTTTTATTGTATTTCTTAGTTTCCTTCGAAATCCAGAAATTTATTTTATATGTTTTATTGTTTTTATTTGATTGAAAATAAGTTTGTAGTAAGTAGTTAATTTTCTTTTAGTTGCACAATTTTTTTAATTTCCGACTCGAGAAATCAGGTAAAATTAAAAATAAAATATAAATAAATATATTGTCACGCCTTTTACCCATTACTGGGTGTGGCACTCTGCCTAAAAATTATAAATATTAATATAAAAAAGTGCAAATATTTTAACTTTTTTGATGTAAAATATTTAGGAAAGCCAATAATTGAACATATCAAAAATAGCATTGAAAACGCTATGGTGCGTCCTTCGATTCATCATACTATATAAAATATTTATTTTTACAAAACTATTAAATACTTTTCTAAATACAAGACTTCTTAATTAGTGAATATTATGATGAAGAAATGATTAAATTTCTTTCCCAGCGACTTTACTAATATTTATATGAATAAGCCATTAATAAAGTAGTGACGAGTTGTATAATTAAGCCTGAACCCTGAATTGTATTCGCATACGCTTTCTAATTAGAAAATAAGTATAGGTACGGAGAATGCAAAAGGAAGCAACTCGCAACGAATGATAAACAGAAACTTCGTCCACATAAAGGCTGGTGACACCACTAACACACTTCTGTCTGTGATATAATCTGATCATATAACATATAATGATCCCCATCTAGCAGGCTCGCCCCGCAATATGATCAGCATCATCATGCTATCGTGCCGGGGTCCGGGGCCGGTAGTTGTCTGGTCTGTTTGTCGCCGCTGTCGCTGTCGCTGTCGCTGTCGTTGTCCTGTGCTGTGCTGTGCTGTGCTGTGCTGTGCTGTCGTATAATATGTCGCATGATGTGTCATCAGCGTTGTGCTGTTTGATGAGCGCGCGAAATCGGTCACTGGAGCAAAGTTTACACTGGCAGATTGAGAGTGTAGTCTTTGTAATTTGAACTTCCACTAATTCTCAGACTGTATTACGCTCTACAAAAAGTGTAATTAGAGACCACTTTGGTTTGAACTTTCAACCCGAGTACATACTCTCTTGCAGCAACACTGCAATGCTAGTCAACTATAATATAAATACGATGTGATCTATTTAGATCTGCAATAACAGATATTTATTTATTTATTTGCGCCGGACAATATAAGCAATAAAGCAACTTATTGTATTAGAGCCCTATGCAAGATTGTGCACTTACACACAATAAAAACCACATACTTTGCTTATTTTCACTCTATCTTATTATATGGTATAATGTTTTGACGCAATTGTTCGAGAATAAATGAAATTTTTAGGTGCCAAAAACGAACAATTAGATTAATGTGCAACATGAAAAGTCGACAAACATGTAAAGGGAAATTTAAAGAATTTAACATTCTAACACTACCCTCTCTAAACAGGGTGTTTCATAACTTCGAGCAAAAAATTAAAGGGTATATTCTGTACGACGTGCTGATCATGAAACAAAAAGATTTTTTTTTTTAATTGCAAAACTATTTTCCATGTTTCCCAGTCCAAAATTTTTCGTTGCCACTGCCACTGGGTGGATGATTATGTTAAAGTTATTAATTAAATAAAATTCTAGTATAAATAACTGCTAATAATTGAATTGTGTAATTATTCTTTCGTAGTTTATACCTACTTCATTGTTTGTGTTTAATAGGAAAGCGAATCCAGTACAGTACTACAAAAAATGTTTTAGGTTAACGACCCTTAATTTTTCGAATTTAAAAAAATCTTTTTGTTTCATGATCAGCACGTCGTACAGAATATACTCTTTAATTTTTTGCTCTAAGTTGTGAAACACCCTGTATATTCTACAAATTTTGAATGATGCTATGTTAGGAACATCTCGTTTTCAATTCTTCCAATCTGTAAATCGTACAACATGACAAACCAATAAAACAATAATTGTTCCTCAGCACACTCTGCTTATGATAAGTGTCCTGATTATGTTGCAACTATATATTACAACTTAATTCCTGTTGAATTGAAGCAACTTCCTATGAAGAATTGTATCTCAAAAATCAAAAAAGTATTGTTAAGTAAAGAATACTACAACACAATTGAATTCGTAAATGATTGTAAAAATAATTCATTTCACATATAATAGGTAGTTTGGTATATTGTAACAATGTCTAGAATAAGTCACTATTTCATTTAGTTGATTGTACTTAATTTGTAACTTCATATGTTAACTGTCATTCATAGGTGATTGATTAATTATTACAAGTATTTTTATAGAATGTAATAGTTATTTACATTGCAAGACCGTTATACAGATATTTACAGGCGAGCGTAGAAAGGTAACGGGCGAGCGCCAGTAAATTTCAGTTAACGGTCGAGCATTGTACAATGTTTTATGTGCATTTGAATCGCAATATATGTATATTTAATAAAATTAATTGCAATAGTATAACGCAATAACTAAAATGTTCAATCAAGGTAGACTTGGAAAATCTGACAGATTTTGTTTAATCAAAAAATATTTAAGTGTCAAACGTTTAAAATTAGATATGTTGTCATGATAACCAATGTCAACAGCCCGTTATAATTTTTACACGGGCTAGCACGTTATAAGTCTCGTAACCCTTAGAGACAGAGTTAAGTAAACAGTTCATTACGATTCAAATGTACGTAAAATCTTTTTCGTTATTTCAATATATTTTATGTATGTTTGTAACAACATCTTTATACTCTTTCCAAATATCATTGTAATGATTTTGTTGGAAATAAATTATTATTATTATTATTATTAATATACTCGTAATACAGTACAGGAAAGTAAATCACTCTGAACTGATACAGAATGCTGTTGTATGTACATATGTTTAATGTTCTAAATAGGATGGTGTTTATCAATTTAAGGATTTCAAGGAATAAATTACATAAAATCTAGGCAGTTTCATCGCCAAGTCAGTCTTCGTATTCCAAAATTTGTTAAAATACTTCAAAATAATTGTAGAGAACAAAATATTTTTGAATGGAGTAGCTGACAAACAATTTTCACCACATTATATCTACTCCTGTGGCTCCCACTTCACTAACATCTTTGGGGGCCGTGATTTAACGACTGGTAAACACACTTCACGTGAAGAAATATCTAAAAATACACTATTCAAATCTTGAGAACCCTGGTTCGATCCCACAACCGACAAACAATTTTCACCAAATTGAAACTACTCCTGTGGCTCCCCCTCCACTAACATCTTTGGTGGCCGTGATTTGACGGCTGGTAACCGCACTTCACGCGAAGAAATATATTATTTACCGAAATCTGCTACGGCAGAGTGCCACGCCCAGTAATGGGTAAAAGGCGTGATGGTATATTCATTTATTTACAATATTAGTATATATCTTTAATATGTATAATCTCAGTTTTCTATTTAATTAAATTTGTTGGAGTTTAGACAAAAAGCATATGCGAAATCCGTCGATACAAGTCTGCAAGTTGTTTGCAATAGAAATACTACAGAGCATGGACAAGTATACGCATAATTATGATGTGTATTGTGTGGTATAGTTTAGGCCACGTATAGAATTTATACTTTTGATGTGAATCGTCTGAAAACTCTTCTTGTAAAGGTAAGTACACTGTCTGGTTAAAGCTTGAGTAAAAGTACATACATACATAACATCACGCTATATCCCATTAAATGGGGTAGCACGAACCCGTCAACATTCTCATCCTGACACACGATACTCGATTCGACCACATTAACACTTCCTCCATACAAACTCTTTCTTTTCTCACAACCAAAATCCATCAACACACAACAAACATTCATCCATTCGCTAGTGTACACTGCGCTTGTTTCTGAAGATGGTCTCCACACAATTGCAGGTAAACACGCGAAACATCTAACCAATTAATCTAAAATCAAGAATCATACACTTGTCTTCATTCATCATATTCCTCCACTTGTTCCTAGGCCGTCCACGCAAACTTTCACCCTCAATTTCACCAACATACACCTGTTTCACCAATCTGTTATTCGACATACGTTCTACATGACCAAACCATCTCAACTGACTTATTCCCACTCTTCTTACAAAATCGTAAATAACACAACTTACTAATTTTTAGATTATTCAGTTTCTTATAGCATTGTATTGTATTTAGTGAAAATAAAATATGGAATAAATTTTTATTTCTGTGTTAATTTATTTATGAGTATCTTTTATTTTATTTTTATATTCTGCGCCCCCTATACGAATGATATAGATTCCGGGGCGCTTGCCTATATTTGCTTTCATCCCGGCGTAAATACAACATGTTAGCACATATTTTTTTCTTATGTAACTTACGTACAGCTAAAATAGTGGTGGTACGGGTAATTAAATTTTGTCCGTCAATACGGTGGTGTGAATAGCAATATGAAATTCGAATCCGGAGATCCCGAGTTCAAATCTCACTCAAGCTAAAAATTATATGAACTACTACACTGCGGCTCGGTGAGTGCGGACCTTGTACTGTAATTGGGAGTAAAATCCTGTTGTATAGAGTAACATATATAAAAATAAATAAAAATAATAAATCTGCAATTATAGCATACATTGCTTATTATTATTATTAATGGGATAGGTGGCTCAGTGGTATTGAGTCGGCCTGTGGATCTTGAGAACCCTGGTTCGATCCCCACAGCCGTCAAACAATTTTCACCAATTTAAATCTACCCCTGTGGCTCCCCCAGCACTAATATATTTGGGGGCCGTGATTTGACGGCTGGTAACCACACTTCACTTCACGCGAAAAAATATATCACTTACCGAGATCTGTTTAGGCTGAGTGCCACATTGCTTATTATCGTTTTTGAGTAATAACAGTAATAACCTCACCTGTCAACTGTCATACAAAAATATGTTCATAAAAATTCAGTTCAGAATTATAGATCGTGACATATGGGCGTAAGTTTCTGTTGTACACAGTAGCATAAAATAAATGTGTTTATGCATTTATTTTATGCTAAACGTTCTGCTCACGAAATAGTCGTAAATTCATATTTCTAACTTTCGTCATGAGAAATAAAACAAATAATTGCATTGTTTTGCATTATTTGAGTTTGATAGTTTGTGGTTATTTACTATTACTATTAAAAACAATGGATAGACTAATTACAACTGATAAGTTTAAGTGCGTAAAATGGTATTATGCTGGAAATTCGGTAACACGAGTAAATATTTATTAAAATAAAAAATAAAATATATCATCACGCCTTTTAATCTACTTATAGTTTTTCCTGAAACTGACAGGAAACTAAACATTTGCCTGACTTTTAAGAATCAGGAAAGCTTTGCCTGGGTAGGTAGATAATGAAAGAAACGTGAGTGTCTAGTTACTTAGCAACATAAAATACTGACTGAATATGTAAGTCAAATATTTCTTTTAATTTAAATTAATTTAATATATTTATTATTTGTTTATAAGTTTCAGGTAAAATGTTATACGTAATACGTCAGTAAAGCGTCGTACAGAATTCGTAAGCTGTTTCAAGCCTTGCTTTCACTCGGCATGAAACTATCTACTCATCCTGTAATTCAAAACTTTCCTGACTTTTTACGTAAATAACTATTATATCAATAAATAAGAGCTCATTTAATTCTGAACATCTTTTGTATTTACTTTTTTGCACCAAAATTAATAGGTAAAAACTTAAATTAAATTTTATAAATAAATAACTATATCATCACGCCTTTAACCCATTACTGGGTGTAGCACTATGCTGTAGCAGATTTCAGTAAGTGATATATTTATGCACGTAAAGTGTGGCTACCGGCCGTCAAATTCCGGCCCTAAAGATGTTAGTGGAGGGGAAGCCACAGGGATAGATTTAAATTAGTGAAAATTGTTTGTCGGCTGTGGAAATCGAACCCAGGTTCCCTAATCCACAGGCCACTGTGTCACCTACCCCATGGAATAAAATTTCCTTATAATAAAAAAAAGTAGACACCCGGTATATATGTTTGCTGTAGCTCTGATATAATTAACATAAAAAATTAGAAAGGATATAATGTTCAATAATAATACTAATAATATAAACGCATAAATATTCAATTACATGTATTTGTAACAGTATGATTGAAATATATAGGATTATAATAATACCTCTGTGATACATTTATTTAATCAATGATTAATTTGCATATTAAATTAGTCCAAAATGTGACATTTATATAAAATTCAATTATAGTATTAAAATAAATAATAAATATCCACTAGAATTAACCGTTAAAAATGTTACAAAAACTAATCGTCAAATGAAAAGTAAATAATGCATAGTGACAACCGGCCTATGACAACACAGGTTCTATTACGCCTACGGGTAGCCAGGATGCGAATATATAAACCGTATATGCATGCAGCGCAATGTTCAATTTGATTTATTTATTTCATTATTTAATTTCAATAATAAAATAGTTGGTCCACATACAGGGTGTTAAAAAAAATGGGTAAAAAAATTTCAAGGTATATTCATTTCGATGTGCAGATTCACAATCAAAAATATTTTTTTTCAAAATTCGCAAAATTATGGGCATGCTTCTAGATTTTTTTATAAGAATAATAATGGATTTTGTAACCACGTAACTGATGTTGAATAACAAATGAATTATTTTTATTAAAAATAACGTGTCGACCAGTGGCACTGGAACTGTACTCTTTTAGAAGCATGTCGATAATTTTGCGAATTTAAAAAAAATTCTTTATGATTGTGAATTAGCATATCAATATGTATTTAACACCCTGTATATAGTGGTACCAAAGCTACTCACGTATACCCTTATTTTTTATTATTAGTATAAGAAAGAAGAAGTCAAGCAGATTTGAACGCATATATAATAAATATATTTTCTTATTTTTGTACAAGTGGCTAAGTTTGCAATAATTTTTTGTACATTTTAAACCAAACATGCAACTTGATTATAATCAAATCAGTATTACTTTCTTTATCAATGCAAGAAATATTGTGACGTATACAAAATAAAAATCTCTACAAAAACAGTATTGATCGGAAATATTACAATATATTTCTTCAATTCATGACGGCCTTCGCTCAGGACAATTATTGTGCAAAATACCTCTTTGAATCTTTATTAAAACTATTAAAAGTAATAGAAGTTAAATTAAAGAAATTTAAAACTTTTATTAAGAAACTATGGCTGGAAGCACAAGCTCTGGAACATCCGTTTTTACCGATTTAGTTCAAAAAGTACAAGTAAAGGAACCTGTAAAACTTTACCGATCTCTAAATTGCAAAAAGAGATCAAAAAATGAATATTTCCATAGTGATTATTTTATTTATTTTGTCGCAAATATTTGTAATGAATAATAAATAGTTATTTACGTAACCAATTATGAAAAGGTTGCTATTGTTTGACGAACATAATATTTGCCAAAACGAGCGATGCGAGTTTTGCAAATTATGTGAGTTATTTGCAAACCTTTTTCAGAAAGTTCAAACTGTCAACATTCATTACGTAACTAGTTATGTAAAGAACTCCTTACATAACTCTTGAATGACAGTTATGAAAAAATTGACATTTCATAACCTCAAAAATTGATGTAAAACAGGACTTTTCATCACGGAATTAGGTAAAAAATATTTCATCACGCCTTTTACCCAATACTGAATGTAGCATTCTGCCGTTGCAGATATCGGTAAATGATATATTTCTTCGCGTAATGTGCCGTTCCCAGTCGTCAAATTACGGCCTCCAAAGATGTCAGTGGTGGAAGAGTCACAGGAGCAGTATTAACGTGGTGAAAATTGTTTGTTGGTTGTAGGAATCGAACCCGGATTCTCAAATTCACAAGCCAAATCGATATCACTGTTTTTTTCATGAATATTCTGTCATTATTGTATGTAACATACTCAGAAAGTAAGTACTGGACTCTCAAAATTCCAAAAGCATACCAGTTAAATATCAATTACACGTTTTGTTACTTTAATAACTATTAATTAATTAATTTAAAGTTAAATTTATGACAGAAACATTCGAGTGACGCCTGGATTCGAATCAGGAATCTCCGCTTGCCAGTCAGAGTGTTTAACGTAGCATCGATCCCAAGACTATTATATGATAGGTATCGTCTACAGCGAAACGTGTCTGATTTAAAGGAACTCATACCACGAACAGATTTTTTTTATTTTTTATTATTATCTATTAATTGCCTATTTTCAGCTCATGGGGCACATTTCAAATCTTTCTTTGAAATATAAAATAAGGAGGAAAACGATATAATCGACGGTAGGAGTCAAACCGCTTATTACAACAATTAACTTAAACGCCTCATTACTACATAGTTTATCAATTAAATATCGATATACGGGGTGTTTCACAACTTAGAGCAAAAAATTAAAGGGTATATTCTGTACGACGTGCTGATCATGAAACAAAAAGAATTTTTTTTAAATTCGAAAAATTAAGGGTTGTTAACCTAAAACATTTTTTGTAGTACTGCACTGGATTCGCTTTCCTATTAAACACAAACAATGAAGTAGGTATCAACTACGAAAGAATAATTACACAATTCAACTTTTAGCAGTTATTTATAATAGAATTTTATTTAATTAATAACTTTAACATAATCATCCACCCAGTGGCAGTGGCAACAAAAAATTTTGGACTGGGAAACATAGAAAATAGATTAAAAAAATTCTTTTTGTTTCATGATCAGCACGTCATACAGAATATACCCTTAATTTTTTTGCTATAAGTTGTGGAACACCCTGTATACCAACATTTCAAACGATTCGTTAATTAGCTTATAAATACAAGCAGTTCCGAGTTCGATTTCCACTCAAGCTAAAAATATATGAATTATCTCACTGCGACTCGGTGAGTCCATATTTCATTCAATCATATTTCTAAACTAATTAAATTATACTCCAATTACAATACAGGCAGCCCACAGTTTATATTAGAAGTCATCGAAAATTTAATGCACGACTTCTTACTTGAGGTGCACGTTTTATCTCGTTGGGCTTCAATTAACATTCATTTGGTCTGAAGAGAAGTAGAATTTGTATTTACGCGTCCTGGTGAAACGGTCTAGCGTGGCCCCTATTTTATCAATGACAACGGAGTAACCTCAGTAACGTGCGATAACGTTGTCGTTTGTCGCATTCAGAAAAAAAGAGAAACGACGTTAGGAAGAACGAGAAAGAGAACGAACGCACATACAATGCTGCATGGATATTGCTTCGGCGCATATTTATACAGTACTTGGCATAATCTGCGTAATAACATACTGATAATGAACGGTTATCTCGCTATGTTTAACAGTGGAATACAAATAGGTTGTGTACCTACACTTGAAAATTAGAACACGAATTAAAAACTAGAATGTAACTTCTAAATTTATTTCTTTTTACTTCCTTGTACGAAGTAAAGGAAGTATTGTAATCGAGAAAATTTTCGGTTCTCAGATTTCAGTGGAAATACGCATTATGGCCTTCCCTGAATCCTTTTTGACTAATTTCGTCGTGACGTCTGTACGTACTTATGTATTTCGTATAACTCAAAAACGGTAAGCCGTAGAAAAATTTTGTATTTAGGACTGTTATTACATCTAGTTGTGCACCTCCCTTTTTGGTCATTATATAACTTCCGGAAGTGGTACTTTACTTGAAGCCTGTAATAGATTTTAATGAAAAACTATATCAAAATATAATCTAAAACTTTTCAAATTTGGTATATAAGACTACTATATCAATGGAAATAACATAATAGACTTTGGTTAAAAGGGACTAACCGGAAGTGATACATGAAGCTGCTAACAGTTTTTCTTGAAAAAAATTGAATTATTCTGATTTTAGAAATCAATGCTGTGAATAAAAGTTTTAGATAATTAAATTCTGCGTCTAGCACATTAAGAATTATTTAATTAGCCTTTTGTATAAGCGAGATATGTTAATTTAAAAATTATATATTTTTTGTTTTTTTTAAGTTAACTTTGCTATGGACAAAAAATAAGAAAGAAAATTTAATGTCAGATATGTGCAATTAAAAAAAACCTATAGTTTAATACGCGTACAAGGAAGTCATGTGGTGTCCACATCAGATTTTTTAAATGAACAAAACACTATATCTACCTTTTTCAATAGACATTATGGTCAGTTGCACTAGTGGAACTTACATTTTAAATTTGGATTAAATAAATAAATAAATATATCATCACGCCTTTTACCCATTACTAGGTGTGGCACTCTACCGGAGCAGATCTCGGTAAGTGATATATTTCTTCGAGTGAACAAATCACGACCCCCAAAGATATTAGTGGGGGGGAGCCACAGGGGTAGATTTTAATTTGGTGAAAATTGTTTGTCGGCTGTGTGGATCGAACCAGGGTTTTCAAGATCCGCAGGCCGACTCGATACCACTGAGCTACCTACCCCATTTAGATTAAATAAATAAATAATCGAAGTTACATGTAAATAGCATGATTTACATTCATGTCAATTATTCAATTTGATTAAGCCAATTGAGGCTGACTTAAAGTTTGAGATTTGCATGTGCATACAAGCGTGAAAAATGATGGATTGAGGGCCGACAGATCCGGGTTTAATTTCATTCAACCCTCCACTATAATATATAGGTGTTCAATTTTTTTTATCCTTATGCCCTGAGTATATTGTCGAGTCGGTCGCTAGCTTTTTGTTCCTAAAACTCTCCTGCAGTTGTCAGCCAATTTCAACCATTTTTTTTATAGATCCAGGTTTACTCAATATATCATCGAAGCAATGTTTTGTTTTTGTTTTTGAAATATTTGCTTTTTACTTACTTTTAGCGACATAGTTTTTTTTCATTTCCGCAATACCTAAAACTAATCAGCCAATCAACGAACTTAAGATATGGATACTTTTATCACTTGTTTATTATAAATTGAAGTCAGTGAGATTCGAACAACAACTACTGGTCATTGAGGTTAACCGCAATTTAAGATTTATATCATCTTATAGATCTGCAACTAGATAGCCTGTAGGACCAAAATTGGTCATTTAAATTATTGTATGTGACAATCAACCGTAGTGGATCTCGGTAAGTGATATATTTTGAGCATGAAGTAATAGTTACCAGCCGTCAAATTGAGATCTTCAAAGATGTTAGTGGAGAAGAAGCCACAGGGTTAATTTTAATGTGAAGTAAAATTCGGTTACGGGAATAACGCGAGCTTTCTACTAATTTAAAAATAAAAAATAAATATACCACTCCTGTTGCTGCTCCTCCCCTAACATCTTTGGATGCCATGATTTGACGGCTGGTAACCACAGTTCACATGAAGAAATACATAACTTATCACTTACCTAGATCTGCTACGACAGAGTGCCACACTCAGTAATGGGTAAAACTCGTAATATATTTATTTTTATTTTTATAGATCTGCAATTGCAGAACTTCTAGGGCCATAAGTAGATAAATTGGCAATTTGAAATTTAAGCATAAAATGTTTTGAATCTGCAACTTCTCCGATCAAAAATTGGTAGTTTAAATATCATTAAAAAATTTGGTTTTACTCTTTACTGGGTGTAGTACTCCGCCATCGCAGATCTCAGCAAATGATATATTTCTGCGCGTAAAGTACAATTACCAGCTGTCAAATCAGCCTCCTCCCCTCAAAGATGTTAGTGATGTGAAAACTACAGCCGTAATATTAATGTGGAGTCAAGTTTGCAGAAATCACGCGATTATTAAAAAATAAATGTGGCATCTTATAGATCTGTAATTGCCGATCTAGAGGCATAAATTGATAAATTAACAATTTGATATTTAAGTATAAATATGTCAGGTTTTGGATCTGCAATCATAGATCAATTACGATCAAAAATTGTTGACGATTTATTCTCATTTAAAAATTATTAATTGAAACCCCATATTAAGCAAACATTTTAAATAAATCTATACTGTGTACACATTGCAGCCAGTTAGTTGTGTTTGTTTACATTTATTAATGTACATGTCTCGTTTTGAATATAAACATACATTTTTTGACATACTTAACAACAAGTCAAAAAACCTTTTAGAATTGATAATGTTTCAATGTTTGCATTTCTATTAACACGAAATTATCTTATATTGCAACAATAATATACATACACATAGCACAATAGAGTATAAGTTCGAAATATAGAATATAGCAAATGTATCACTTATTTACCTATTATCTAGAAGCCGGAAGTACGTACATACATCCGCATTGTATTATTAATCATATTATATGAAAGACAGTGCAAAATTATAAAAAACGAAATATTTGCTATTTTCCAATTTAAAACTAAATATGAGAATAAATAAAATTGTAAAGAAATGTAAAAGTTTGATTACTTTTTAGGAAAAATTTATTTTCAAATTTACATGAGCCAAATAAATAAATTTTCATTGTATTCTTAAACTTGTAAAACTTTATTAAACAGCAAAACAAAGTTGTTACAAACACTTGTTTATTGTTCCTGTAATAATAACAAAAATTATCTAAGAAAATATATAAAAAACAATCAACAATAAACAAAAATAAAAACAACATTACATGAAACCGCTGTTGCCGGGTAAGATCCTCAGTACCTCACCACAGTTCTAACCTCACTTTACTCTTTAAACTCAAACTTCACTCACAGTTCACTCACATATTCGTCACAATTCATTCATATTTTCCTCGTCACATTTTTCCAAGTCATTTCGCGCGATTCAACCAATTAAATAATTGTTAATTCCGAATTTCGAGTGCGTTGAATCATTCACTGCAATCACGGTTTCTGACTGTTTGCATCGCCGGCGAAACTGGGCGACTCACGTCGGGGGGCAAGGGAATATATGTGAGTGTGTGTGTGTGTATGTTGGTGAGGAGGGACGGGAGAGGAAAGTAGCAGAGCAGAGAGGAATAAACATTTGTGATGCATGATGCACGCTACGCAATGTGTGAGCTACATCAGATAGTTTTTCATTTTTTTAACGAAAGAATGAAGAGATAACATTGAATCAATTTTATATCCTAATAAAGAACATTTAATAAACTTCATTTTGTTTTTTTACTAACTTTGCAACAACTTGGAATAGGTAAAAAGTATGATAACTTATAACAACATAAAATTATACTTTTGCTTATAATTATTACAGAAAGAATAACATACCAGTCGAATGAAAAATTGAGTCTGAAATATTTAATTTTAATTATTGCAAGAAGTAAATCTGATATTAAATTAAATAGCACATATTTTACGATTAAATTACCAGGTGCATCAAGGAATGTTAATTTATAAATGTGCTTTAAATTAATAATATTACATAAAATTCATTTGTATGAAATGTAAATCTGATTTATGATCACCAATATTTTTGTTTCTATTCGTCTATACTCTAACATTTAGATAATAAATACATTTTTTAATCAAATTTAAATTAGTGGAGTACTTTTTCTACGAAGCTCGTTTTCCGAGCGGTTTCAAAAATTGATTTTTTGTTACAAAAACAGACGCAGCAAAATATCTAGAACGTTAATTCAATTTTAGCTAAATATCTATGTTAATAGAATTATCAAATTAATATATCTTGTAAAAAAATATATCAGAAATATCCCCTTTTAATAATGAAAGTATAGGTTTTAAATATTTATTATTTAATGAAGTTTTATAAAAAAAACATACTAAACTAATTTATTTCACATCAGATTGCGTATTTTTATTTACTTCATGTATATTTCAAAACATTTTTCATTACATTTCTTGCTTGTAATATTATTCTATAATTGGGATTTATCCTGTAAAATAATAATAAATAAATAAATCAAATTGTATCTATGTAAGAAGGATAGAAAATTAGTTACTCAAATAAGCTTGTTTTATAACTCAGAATAACTTAGAAAATGGAATTATCTAACCTGTAGAGAAACTACCTGCTATACAATCGTGCAAATTTAGTTGCAAATAAAGTTTTATGATGAAAAATACATATATTTCAAAATTATTTATATATTCCGAAAATATTAAATTACATACCAAAATATTTGTTGTTTATTTGAATGAAAAACACAATAGATAATAGTATGTAATGTTTTTATCCTATTTCATGTGAAAATAACGTATCAACCACAAAAACAAAAAACTAACAACCACATCCTGAAACAAAACACAACTATTCGAAACAAAAACAAAATATTTCATAATATTTGCAACATAACATGGTTACAAACAATAACATCATAATCTAGTAGGTCATCTGTAACGAATGATGGACAATAAACATAAGTAAGTGTACTTAAAAAGTAGAAACAAAAGAAAAACTTTGTAGTACAAGTCAACTGCGAGAAGTTTCAAATCGACATTTGGCGCGAGCGTCTACGGATTCTACGAGGTACATGCTACCATCTACCGGATGAATTATGTCGCTCTCTGTAATATCGACTTGGTTCTGAACTGTGTTTTTTCATTTAAAAAAATTGTTTCATTTTAAATTGGTTTGCAGAACACATTGGTTTCTATAAAATTATTAAATATAATTTTACTTTTCAATGAATCATAAAAATATATATATATCATCACGCCTTTTACCCATTACTCGGTGTGACACTCCACCGTAGCAGATCTCGATAAGTAATATATTTCTTCGTGTGAAGTGCGGTTATCAGCCGTCAAATCACGGCCCCCAAAGATATTAGTGGTGGGAGGTGCCACAGGGGTAGATTTAACATGAAAATTGTTTGTCGGCTGAAAGGATCGAACCAGAGTTCTCAGAATCCACAGGCCGACTCGATACCACTGAGCCACCTGCTTATTAAATATATTATTTTTAAATTTATAAGATAATGATTCACTTTGAATTAAAACCAATTTATTTTGAACTTCCATTATCTTTATTAGTGAAAAAAATACTTTTAATAATTTATAATGTTATAAATTGTTAAAAGTATTTTTTTCACTAATAAAGATAATGGAAGTTCAAAATAAATTGGTTTTAATTCAAAATTATTAAATATGTATTATTTTAATTTTAATTAAGACATTAAGACAATGATTTTCATTTCAGGATGTTATTACGATACAAATTTTCATTATGACATGACCAAATTGACTAAAAGAGGCAAAGCATTTATTATTTACATTGTTTCCATAGAATGGTTTGTTCAATAAAATAGAAACTGTTTTGAAATTCAAGGGTGACATTTATATTAATAATTTGGATATTGTACTTGGTCGTAGATAAAATTATAAAAAAAATTAAAATAAATATTTTATCACGCCTTTTACCCTATAGGGTATTGCCACTCTGTCGTATCAGATCTCGGTAAGTGATATATTTAAACCCTCGTAAAAAATAAAAATAAAAACGTAACTATAAATAAGTAACTGCATAACAGGAAATGAGGTAAATAGGCAATTACTTATTTATTTATTTATTTATTTATTTATATTACGCTGTACAACAGGAATTTAATCCTAATTACAGTACAGGGTCCGCACTCACCGAGCCGCAGTGTGGTAGTTCATATTATATTTAGCTCGAGTGCGATTCGAACTCGGGATCTCCGGATTTGAATTCCATAACGCTATCCACACCACCGTACTGACAATATCTTAATTAACGGTAACTAAGTTTTATTCAATTAGCAGTCTTCACAATAGTTCATATTGTTCTTATTCTTGTAAATTTCAATTGCTTCGCTGATAGTATACTTGATGACAATACCTACCATTATAAATTTGTTGCACAATATACTATTATATACCCTCATACTAAAATGAATACATTATTCTCTAAATTATTGTGAATGAAATGTTACATTTAATAAATCGCGTGTAAAAATACCAAATCGTACGTAAAAGACCAATGTAAATTAAATGGAAGTTTCAATATTAAACTATTTATTTTAACAAATATCCTAGCAACGACAAATAATAAACAAAAAACCTTGCAACCCTATACAATATTTATATTACCAATAAACATTTAAATATATGTTTTTTCACATGTGGCTTATCTTGTTAAATTCACAAGTTACGCTACTTTTCACGGTTAGGACAGTTGCTCATCCGTGAAGCGAATTTCAGCTATATTT
Organism: Pterostichus niger; assembly: GCA_947425015.1. NCBI lineage: Eukaryota > Metazoa > Arthropoda > Insecta > Coleoptera > Carabidae > Pterostichus > Pterostichus niger. The sequence continues at coordinate 13,629,787 of OX380346.1, read as the reverse complement.
TGAAAAATTGGCAATGTAAAAAAACAGATATGTATTAGGATTGGAAAATATGTTTGTTCTAATAAATGCTGAAGATGATGGGTTAACCAACGAAACGTCCAATAAATAATAGTATTCAAGGATCCTAAAGCCATATATTCCTTCCCAAAATTGAAATTCAGGATCAAAATATTCCAAGCAAAATAAACATTTCCGTTATTTTTCTAGTTTCAAATAGAATAAACTTATAAATGAGGGGTTCAAAGCTGAACTGGACCAAGTCCATAATCAACAATTATCTGGGCTTAACATCCATACGATAGCTTAAAGCCTATACTTTTCATTGCTGTAATGAAACAAGTCCATATTTAATATTTTTACCAACAGATGGGGATGCATGTATTTCTTATGTAAATTATTATCTTGAATTCTCGATGTAAAAAAACGTACAAAAATAATTAAGCTTACACATTTTTATGGAGGGCTCTAACCTTTAAGTTATGATTAAATTAACAGTTTGTAACATAGAAAAATCAGACAAAATCAATTATGTATTAATAGTTCATAAACAACTTCTAATTGCTTTATCTCAAATTTAACATGTATGGACTTGGTCCACTTCAGCTTTGAACCCCTCAAATATTAGAGTCAAAAAGTGCAGGAGTTTTTCGTCTACAATAAACTTTTTTGATAATTAGAAAATCCAATTATTGAACACAAAAAAAGCATTAAAAACGCTATGGCGAACTTACGATTCACCTCCCTGTATATGTACACCAAAATATTATATTTGTCTTACATAATTAAAAGATAGTAAATATTAAAAATTGTATTTTGTTGTCTATTAATCACTTAAAAGCATCGAGTTGGATGTATGGACGCGTGTACTCCTAGGGCCGGCCCTGACCATAAATTATAACACAAGATGAACTGCGTGGCAAAGTTTTTAATAAACATTTATTTCACAATTTATCGTTAAAATACTATCGAATGTACTTTTATTTTCTACTATTAAATTCAAACAATAACTGTAGTTTATTACCATATTAACGTTTATCAAATATCAATTGTTAAACAAAAACAATAAAACTTTTATTGCTCACTGCTCAGCTTATTTTAATTTCTCATTTATATTTTATGATTTCCAATACGAACAATAATTTCCGAGAGACCTTGAAATCTGTCTTAGATACTATGAATTGCTAATGTGTGCACAAATTTCCGTATTGACGCATACATAGACTCGCACACACACACACATATAGGCAAGGTCAGAATTTGCATATACAAGAGTTAATTGTCAAAACAAACAATGGTTTTTAGGTATACATAAACAAACGACAAACAGCTGTTTACTTATATGAAAATGAAATTTGAATATTTCGCGCTTGAGCGTTGATATCTACTTTGTCTTCTTTTAAAATCTTCACAATCTGCAATTGCAGACTTACCCAATTTTATTTTTTCTACGACTGCTATGAAAATTGACAATTTTGTTCATTTGTCATCGTAAAGTTGACGTTTTCTGTGGAACAATCGAAATAAAGAAATAATTATTTGTGTATTAAAAGCGTAAAGTGATTCTTTGTTACTCGAGCACGGTAATTGTAGCGCAAGCCGAAGGCGAGACCTGCAATAGCGCAAGAGGAACAAAGACACTTGACGCTCATGATACACACATTATTTTTTCTACGATTGCATCTTAAAATTATTAAAAAACGTATACGTGCTGAAAATAAATTCGTTGTGTCAACTGTCAATATGACAAGTTTCTGTTTTGTTTGTATCCCTGGTAACTATTGAAATAAGCGCGCATTTAATATCTTTTTCGCGTATTGTCATTGGAAACGCGCGGATTTAACGTCCTTTTTGCGCGTTGCCATTGGAGACGCGCAAGAAAGATATTTTTCGATTGTTCCACAGAAAACGTCAATTTTACGATGACAAATGAGAGCGTAATTGTCAATTTTTCATAGCAATCGTAGAAAAAATATATTAAATGCGCGCTTATTTTAATAGTTACCAGGGATTCAATAAAACAGAAACTTGCCATGTTGACAGTTGACAGAACGAATTTATTTTTAGTTCGTATACGTTTTTGATAATATAATTAAATAATTATTGCCGATCATACAAATACCTTACAGATCACGTAAGCTCTTCTATTTGAATCTCGGCCAGCCAATAAAAAAGATATAAAAATATTTGCCAGATCTCAAACGACAAAATCCATTTAAGACAAATTAGATTTTAGCACAGAAAAAAGAGAATATATTTATAGGCAGATTTAGTTTTATACAAAAGACATAGAGAGTGGAAGCTGAAAACTGAAGTCCTATTAACCCCTATATAAATCTGCCCTGTATAAGGTGGAATGTATATTACTTGAATAAAAGATTTCGAGCGAATAAACCTACTTGAATGAAAGGAATTATAAATGAGGATGACTCGAAAATGTTGTGGCATGATACATATGTTAGGCGGAGATTAATTGCAGGATGAATCTAATGAACCTAATTAGTGTTCTTGCTACCCCATTAGATGGGACATAACATTATAAATAAATAAATATATCATCACACCTATATATATAAATATATCATTACTAGGTGTGGCAAACCGCCGTAACAGATCCCGGTAAGTGATATATTTATGGGCGTAATTTGAGCAGCATTCGAATCACGCTTTTCCCCATAGATATAGTGGAGGGGGTGCCACAGAGGTAGTTTAAATTGTTCTCAATCCACAGACCGACTCGATACCACTAAACATATAAAATCTAAAAATAATAATGATTCTTGCATTAAAATGAAATTAATTATCTTTTATGTTCGGAACAAAAGACTTTCAAGATAAAAAGAAATCCATAAAATTATTTTCTTCAAAAGAACCACATTGAAAAATGCGTTGATTCCATTATTCATGCTTTCAATAAACTGATCAGTGAAGTAAAACTGATGTAAAGATCAAAGTGTGCTAAATGTTAAAAAGTTCGTACTCAAACACTCAAAGCAGTGCGAAACAAATGAATTCGGAATCTGTTCCTGCTGTGATCAGAGGAGACTTGATTCAAATACTTCCATCATTCCTGCACCCAGAACTCTATGCGGTAATAGAAGCAAAACAACGATGAAAGAAAATGACTGCAGGACCGGGTCAAGAATGTTTACAATAAATAAATCGGCACATCATCAATCATTGTAAAATTGTACTGTGAATATTTTGTATTCTTTTATCATTCTTTAATGCTCAATAAAACTTAAATTTTAAACTTGATTTAAATTGATAAAAGCAAATCAAAGTTAATAGTATATTATGCATCAAGGGAGGGAAACAAGCGATTATTCCCGCGTGTGAAGTCTAGGTTTGCCAACTTCACACAAGGGATTATCGCGCCCTCCCGTGAAACATATTATACTTTTCGTAACAAGTGGACAAAAATTACTGTCTTATCGGGAAAAATGTCAAATATGGGTTGCGTAACTAGTTACCTAGAAAACGTCGCAAACAGCTAATAATCGTAGTCTCTAGGGAGAGAAACATGTCCCTAGAGAGAGAAACATGCTACCTAGGGGAGAAAAGCAGTTTTTCTCTCTCTAAAATTAGGGAATAAGAACGTGTTTCTTGTGCATGAGTTACGAAAATGTCATTATTTATATTGTTGTCAAATATTCAATATGCTTTAATTAATTCAAACTACGTTTAAAATTTAAATTTTGTTGAGCATTAAAGAATGTTTAAAGAATACAAATGGCAATAAATGAAATATCGCGCCAATTTTTGAAAAAAACAAACTTATAAACTATATACTGCATAAAAACTGATCTAGTAATGCAAATAATAAATAATTATTTTTTTCTGAATTAGTATTGAAAGACAGGTAGTGGTGGACTGTTGTTGACTGAATATTCATTGTTTTCAACAATACACGCATGAATATTCACGATTTTCTTCCGAAAGTGAATATTTTAAAAGGCATTATACACGTAAATATAAATATAACATAAGTGTACATCGTTTGTTCCTGTTCTGAAACCATATTTTGATAGTATTCGTCAAGCTACACAAGATGGTTTTCGTAACATATGCACAAGAAACACGTTCTTATTCTCTCCCTAGAGAATATGTATTTTTCTCAATAGAGACTACGATTATTAGCTGTTTGCGGCGTTTTCTAGGTAACTAGTTACGCAACCCATATTTGACATTTGTGCCAATAAAACAGTAATTTTTGTGCACTTTTTACGAAAAGTATAATATGCTTCATAACATACTAATAAATATTTCGACATTTTTGTGACATACATAGTAACATTCAGAGATCTTTCAAGTCAGGTGAAGATTACTATACAGCTTAAAATAAATGCAGGCTGTTAATTTAAAAACGAATCAAAAGAAAAATTAGATTTTCTTTGCACAATATTAAAAATTGAAACGTCTGGCTGTTTTCAATTATGTAATTGAAATCTGCAGGAGTTTGAAACAGGCTCATATACAAAAGAGGAATGGGGTTCAATCTCTCCCTTTCCTCATTGAATAAAACAATATATTTTTTTACTATTGCTATGAAAACATGACACTTCATTTGTCATCGTAAAGTTGACGTTTTCTGTGGAACAATCAAAAAATATCTAAGATGTTAAATGCGCGCGTTTCCAATGGCATCGCGCGAAAAAGATATTAAATGCGCGCATATTTCAATAGTTAACAGGGATACAAACAAAACAGAAACTTGTCACATTGACAGTTGACAGAATGAATTTATTTTCAGTACGTATACGTTTTTTAATAACCATAGAAAAAATTATGTGTGTATCTCGAACGTAAAGTGTCTTTGTTCCTCTTGCACTATTGCAGATCTCGTTTTCGGCGTTATATTCCAACAGCTATCGGATGGTAATATTTTCAATATTGTGATTTATTATAAAAATGTTTACTCACTTATTTGATATTAAATTGCTTTTTATTGTTTAAATTTGTCGGATAAAATGGCACTACTGTAGCTATTTAACTGTCTCTCTATCTCTTCAATAAAAAAAAATTGTTATGGTGGACTTTTTATAGTAGACATCCTGTATCATAAGCTCTAAAGAAATTGAGGGATTATTCTTTCAAAATTTTAAATCCTCTACCATTAGTAGTTTCTGGCTACGCCATTGGTTTGAGATACAAAAAAGGAGCGTCCAAGTAACCCATTGAAACGTACAAACATACAACATGCAACTAAGCTAAAATCGAATTCGTCAGCTAGGAAATCTATCCAGGCTTTCTGGAGTTATCGATTAAGTATATATATATATATATATATATATATATATATATATATATATATATATATATATATATATATATATATATATATATATATATATATATATATATATATATATATATATATATATATATATAAGCTGTTTCACAACTTAGAGCAAAAAATTAAAGGGTATATTCTGTACGACGTGCTGATCATGAAACAAAAAGGTTTTTTTTTAAATTCGAAAAATAAAGGGTTGTTAACCTAAAACATTTTTTGTAGTACTGCACTGGATTCGCAGATTTCGGTAAGCGATATATTTATGCGCCTGAAGTGCGGTTACCAGTCGTCAAAACACGGTCTCTAAAGATGTTAGTAGAGAGAGAACCACAAGGAAAGTTTTAATGGCTGGTAGCATAAGCTTTGTTTTTGGGTGTTTTAAGAGCACAGTTTTAACATGTTAGAGAAAGCTAAAACAAGCAAAAACAGAGCTTGTGCTACCGGCCTTTGTGATTAAAATTGTTTATCGGCTGTGAGAATCAATTTATTTAAATTTAATTACAGCTTTGACCGTAGGTATAAATATATTTGTGTATATTTTAAGATATGTATCAGGTGTATTAACCTGCTTCAAAAGTCCTGCCAAATATTTTTATTTTAGTTTCAACGCCTACTCAAAACTGTTTGACCGGTTAAATATAGCTGCTGATATCAACAAATTGTTACTTTCAACTGCGTCGAAAGGCGTCGCAAAAACATAACCCATATGGCTGTTCTCAAGTGCAAATACAGTGTAAAAATAAACATACAGGGTAACGGCGTGTCACTGACAAGTAGAACTAAGCACTTCACGTTGCAAATATTCAGTTTTATTTCCTCCTTTTAAACATATTTTTAACAAATTATAATTGTATCAGTCATGAAATAACTGCTGTACTCCGACAGCCAAATTTGTAATAAATATTAAAAGTAAGTACACATTTTTGTATAGTATATTATGTAACAAGTTTTATAAACGTCTCTTTAGATACTCGATTTTTATACACTCAGTTTGCTTCGCTCAGCTCGTATTAAAAAAAAATTCGTAACTAAAGAGTTTATAAAACAAGTCACATACTATACTTTTTCTAAGATCGCAAATTTAAATAAAAACAAAATTTTAAGTTTTATGAATTATTTTATAAGTAAGGTTAATGACAGATGTCTGAAGCTAACCTCACCAGGTGCTTAATATCTCAAGCCGTGACTAAAACATTTGAACGGCTTGTCAACATGTGATTAAAATGTTATTTAACGCCATGAAAACCAGTACGTTAAATGATATTTTAATAACGGGAGAAGAAAAAATATTTTAAACAGACATATCTACACAGCTTGTATAATACAGATTTCTTCATTTTATAGAAACAAATTAGATAAATAAATTAAAATATTTCAGAAATACACTAATCAAAATTGTTCTGGGATATTTTAAAAATTGAATGTAAAATTAAAATTTAATAAATATAAATATATCATCACGCCTTTAACTCATTACTGGATGTGGCACTTTGCCGTAGCAGATCCTGGTAAGTGATACATTACATCGCGTGAAGTGCGGTTACCAGTCGTCAAATCACGGCCCTAAAAGATGTTAGTGAAGGGGGAGCCACAGAGGTAGATATAATTTGGTGAAACTTAATATTAAATGAATAAAAACTTCTTAAATACATATGTATAAAATTAAAACTCAAAATTATATTGAAATATTTGTGAGAAAAATAATACCTTTGGTATTCTTACAAATATTTGAATATAATTTATAGTTTTTATTTTACATTCAATTTTTAAAATATCCTTGTACAATTTTGAGCAGTGTTAGCTTACTAAATTCTAACAAAGTTACAGTGTTTCCCCGGCGTATTTTTCCACAAAAATCATAGTTAGTAGGTGACTTTCTCGAACTATTTTAATTAATCTCTCTAATATGTGGCAAACGAATGAGATAATCTGTAGTAAATAAGGTTTAGCAAGATTTAGTGATGCCATATGCAGACACTTGATTTGAATAAAATACATAATATATTACAAATTAGTGCATTATTACGTAAAATGAAATTAAATAGTAATTTTCTCAAAATGTATCTTTGTAGTGTCAACTATTGTCACATTTAAATTTTTCAAACGGTTCTTTTTGTCAACGCGGACACCCAATTTTTCCAAATATTTATCGTGGCCCCCAATTTTTACTAAAATTACTAATATTTATTCATTCGAACAGGCAATCGCCCAATAATACAATTTGTGCGTATAAGTAGTACGACTTTACATCTTTCATTTCACATGTAACATAGGATACAGGTCATTTCTCAGGAGAAATCAGTTAATAGCATATTTTTGGTTAAGTCTATAAATCGGGTTAACGTGGTTGAAATCAAGTCGCTCTTACATTATTAATATTAAAATTTAAACTATTAAACTATTATGTTGATTTTTAAGTAAGGACTGATATAACAAAGACAGTAAATATATAAATTTAATGATGTTTAAAAGAGTTAAAATATTTTTATTTTAAAGTTAAAAATTTAGAAAAAAAATCATTTCTTACTCGGACAATGGCAAAACAAAAATACGATTATTGCAATATATAAAAAGTCTAGCTTTTAAACGACTGTATAATTTTTTTATTATATAACCAGAAAAAAATACAAAAGGAAAATAAAAACTAGATTTAATAGTTTCCTAGCAAGTGTTAAAATACAATTATCTGCTACTTAATCAAATTCAAATGAAAAATTACTAATTATATCTTATATCCAAAACACACGATTGTGTCTAAATATTTCCGGTTCCACTATTTATTTATGCTACTCTGTACAACAGGAAGTTAATCCCAATTACAGTACCGAGTTCGGTCTAACCGGGCCGCAGTGTGGTATTTTTATCTTGAGTGAGATCCCAACTGGGTATCTCCGGATTCAAATGCCATAAAGCTAACCGCTATAACCTGTATGTAGACCCTCTGTACTGTAATCAAAATTAAGTGCATGTTGTGTAGAATACCAAATAAATAAATATTAAATCCTGGGCCAAGTCCAACTCTGCAGTAAAGTCCGGAAAACTCCGTAGGTCCAGTATCCCGGAGTTGAAACCTCGAACCGATAAACGCCGCCGATGAGGACAAATTGAATCGACGCCGGCGTCTGCAGCTGTTTCCATGACGACGCTTTGAATTTGTCTTGTGGCTGGCAACTACATACGTTACATACATACATGACGTGTGTTACGGAGGTATACAAACAACGTACATGCTGATGTTACACGTGGTGAATGTTGTCCAATAGAAACAGAGGGTGAGAGAGGATGATTACTTGGTTGTATGTAGAGATAGTTTGGTAGTTATATTCGTAGTTAGTTGTGGGTAATTAGAAGTGGGAGAGAATGATATGTCAATTTGAAAGTTTAACATTGATTATACTCGTAGTGTTTCGTGTTTGAATTTGAATTAGAAGAATGAATAGTATTGTAGTCATCTTTTGAAGATGGATTCAAAAACTTGCCTTTAAATAATATATATATATATATATATATATATATATATATATATATATATATATATATATATATATATATATACCGGAAGTTTTTTTGATCAGTAGACACAGGGATATGTCATTACCATAGTTGCAGTTAAAAAGTTTGACAGCAATGCATTAGAGAGTTTATTTTAAAAGTAAACATAGGGAAAATAACATTTTCAGCAATGCATTGAAGTGTAATAGACTATTATAATAAAACAAACATTTTGAGTTTAAACAAATTAAATGAATTTTAATTACTTTAAATTACATTAGTTTAAATAGAAATTTTAATTTAATAACTATTCAAAATTACCCCCATTAACCTGTAAACAATAGCCTAAATGATTATGAAATGAATTTATATCATTATTTATTTGTTCTGGAGGAATCTCATGCGATGCAACACTAATTCTACGTTTTAATTGTTCTACGCTCATTCTATCACCATTATAAAATATATGTTTTAAGTGGCCTCAAAGAAAGAAATAGTTTGGTGCAAGATCTGGTGACATTGCAGGCTACTCCACTTCTCCACCTCGTCCTATCCATCGTTGGGGGAATATCCGGTGCAGATAATTTCGTACATTTTGAGTATAATGCGGAGGAGCACCATCCTGTTGGAACCACACTTCTTAATATTTAAATTATTTATTGTCATGAGTACTCTCTTTTGTAACAACTTTAAATAATTTTCCCCATTTAAATTTCCATTTATATAAAAACTCCCCACTATTAACCCGGCCTGATTTTGAAAGAGGACAGTTTTATTAATTTGACAACTATAGATGACAGCAATGTTATTTTCCCTATGTTTACTGTTAAAATAAACGCTCTAATGCATTGTTGTCAAACTTTTTAACTGTAACTATGGTAATGGCATATTCCTATGTTTACTGATAAAAAAAAACTCCCGGTATATAACTAGTGCAGTAAACCCTTAGCAACCGTAAACAAGCATTTACTGTTCTTGCAAATTGTTTTGAATGGCCTACTTACATATATGGTAAAAATAATAAACGCAAACTCTCGGACTACTAAGTATATTATCACACCATTATTTACTCACTTTTTTATATAGTACAATATAATGCAGCGCTGACAAAACTGTAACCCATGAAAATTTTCAAAATGGTCTAATTAAAATTATACCTTAATAGAAGCAGCAAATTTCGTATTAATTTTAAATATAATTATACAATTTAATTTGGATTTTGTGATAGACTGATTAATGTGTTTACTTTTTAAATTACTCAGTTCAAATATTTGACCCAAGACTTATAATTATAAATTTTTTTTACTCTGACCCACTACCAAAAAGATTCTAATATAGGGTCTATAAGCAATATATTTTTGTATGTGAACTGCGGTTACCACTCGTCATATTAAAGCTTCCAAAGATATGAAGTGGAGAGGGAACCACAGTTGTATATGCTGAAATATAGTTATCAGCTTTGGGAATCGAACTCGGAATCTATAAGATTCGAAAAAATATTTCTCTCAACAAAACAGTTTGCACGCAGGTAATATATCCGTATCCTTGTACACGTTTCCAATACTCCACGTGGTTTCTGGCAACAGATTTCTGTTCTCTGATTGGTTCAATCAATTCTCCAACCAAAGCAATACTGAAAAAGTTAATTCAATAAGAAAGCTACAAAAGCACTGCGTGATATAAAATAGCAACATTGATTCTTATTTAGCTTCGTTGCAACGATTTTCACTCTTTTCTTGCTTCTTGATTAAATATCAAAGATGTTATGTGTTTACATTTCATTTCACTTCCATGCTTTGTTCAGCTTTTAATTTGAATTGTGATTTAGAAAAAAATAACTTCACTGTTTGTGATTTGTATTTAAAGAAAATGGTTTTATAAGATTTCTTGAAATGATGAAATGTTTACAGGAACAGACAAAAGAATTGTTTGTTCTGCTTTTTGTGCTTGAAATGTTTACCATTAAATATTTACTTAACTAAATAAATCTCAGAAAAGAACAGCTCAAAAGAGATAACATAAAAATGAAATTTCTGTTTCTCTTTAATTACATTTTAAGAAAATGTAAGTATAAATTAGTAAATAAGAGAATACGACAGGGCCGGCGATCATTATCTGGAGTGTATGATGCAGTTCATAACTCGGAAATGTCTGAATATAGAATTGCACATCTCTAAAAGTTAAAAACATTATTGTAGTATTTTATTCAACATTACACTATATTTAAAAATATAGAGTCCTTTTTCTTTGAACCCTTTAATTATATGCAATTAAATATGGTAATCATTGAATTTTTAAAAAATATTCGTATACTTGTAATTATTTGTCAATGTTAAAAAAATTTTCGCGACAAATATAAAACGGTGAATTATGAAGTTTTCATATTTTATATTGGCTCGCGTCATTTCACTAGTGAACGAATAGTACTAGAATTCACCACCAATTTAAAACCGACGGCTAATAGACTGCACTGAAAAATTATCATTTCTATTGTATTTCTATATATAGAAAATTTAAACTTAGTATGAACAAGTGTGTAATAAGAAGCTCACAGCATTATGGCACAAAAATAAATATTAAAATTGAAGAGCTCAATTTCACCAGAATTCATCTGTTTTGTCGGTCTTTCAATCCACAAATTACTGTGAAAATCGTACGACACTAATTAACGACCAATAGAAACACTTATACGAGCATGGGTTACCTAGCAACGTCAAGATTTTCTTGGAAATTTTTCATTCCTAGACCAACCTAACTGAAATTAATAAGTGGAAATTTTTATGTCAAATTTGACAGTTGGACAATATAGTGAAACGTCATATTGAATGTTTAGAAATTATAGTTTTATTTTAACGGTCAGTATAATCAAGAAAGCAGTAACTAACGCATATTAATTAAAATTAAAAACACAATTGTTATAAGTAATGCTTCCTTTGTAAGAAGAATCTGATAAAGTGTTAGCAGTAGAAGAACAAATGATACTACCAGATTCAGGTTTTTTTTCATTCCTCATGCTTTCTATTATATTTTTATGATGTTCTGCATCTATTTGCAAATAAGGCCGAATAGAATGCGCATTACTATGCCCTGTAACTTTGATGAGCTGTTCTTCTCCGACACCTTGCTTCGCCAAATTCGAGACCGCACTTGCTCTAACAGAATGATTGGTGATTTTAACTTTTTTTGTATCTATTCCAATCTTCTGAGCGGACTCAGATATCCAGGATGAAACCTTATATATATATATATATATATAATATATCCGCTAATTTTTCTTTTGATGTTGATTTGTTCAACTTGTACTTTTTTTCTTCACAAAAAGTTAAAAATTGACTCCATACCGAAGATTTACTTTTTACAGTATTCTTTCGTAATGATTCTTTTACAGCTTTATCAATATTTTGTAATGACAGGGAACCAAAACGTGACATTTTGCTCGAATTTTTCAGTAATTGTTTTTTGTTGTCAATAATTTTATTACGTTGCTATAGTTATACTTGTATTCCAACTTGATTATTTCGAATAAAATTTAAATATTAATTTATGTATTTTTGCTTACCGAATCTACATTCGATTAATACGTTGTTGAAATGCACTCCTAAAAATTTCCGGAAAGAATTAACGCTCTTATGATATTATAAGTGAGAATTCACCACACGTCACTGTCAACCAATAGGATCACGAATTTGTTTGAAAATGAACCAATGAAATGTACATTTCGTCGGAAATTCATCACTAGTGAAATTGATATTGGAAATACCACTGTTATTAATATCCTTGGTTACGAATAAAATAAATGATATTTTCAATATTTTCATAAACGTCAATTGAAAAAATCTGTCATCACTGTAATACCTAATTAATATTGTGCAAATAAATACCTAACTATTCTGGTTAATTAATTCTTGTTTGATAAATTCTCAAGCCGAATACAACTCGTAGTATGAAAATTGACAGATAATATTTTGACATAAATATACATTCGTTGTTATGGAAATGGAAACATAACGAGTGCGTATAATTTAGGTCAAAATATTTTCAGCAATTTTCATACTACTTGTTATATTATATTTGAAAATAATTCACCCAAGATATATATTTACCGAATTTATTGTTAGAAAATTTTGTCATATTGGCAGTTGCTAGAACGAACTTATTTTTAGTACGTATACGTTTTTACGCCCTGTTACGAAGTAAAGGAAATATTGTAATCGCGAAAATTTTCGGTTCTCAGATTTCAGCGAAAATACGCATTTTGACCCTCCTTGAACTCATTTTGACTAATTTCGTCATGACATCTGTACGTACTTATGTATCTCGCATAACTCAAAAACGGTAAGCCGTAGAAAGTTGAAATTTTGTATTTAGGACTGTTATTACATCTAGTTGTGCACCTCCCTTTTTGGTCTTTATATAACTTCCGCAAGTGGTACTTTACTTGAAGTCTATAAGAGATTTTAATAAAAAACTATTTTAAAATATAATCCAAAACTTTTCTAATTTGGTATATAAGATTATATCAATGGAAATAACATAATAGATTTTGGTTAAAATGGACTAACCGGAAGTGATACATTACATGAAACTGCTGACAGTTTTCCTTGAAATCAATGGTATTATATTGATTTTAGAAATAAATGTTGCAAATAAAAGTTTTAGAGAATTAATTTCTGCGTCTAGCACATTAAGAATTATTAAATTCACCTTTTGTATAAGCAAGATATGTAAATTTAAAAATGACATATTTTTTGTTTTTTTTTTTTCAAGTTTGCAAAAAATAAGAAAAACATAACAAATTTAATGTCAAATATGTGCAATTAAAAAAATATCTATAGTTTAATATGTGTACAAGGAAGTCACGTGCTGCCACATCAGATTTTTTAATAATTTAAAATGCAATCGTAGAAAAAAATAGGTGTATTACAATCGTAAAGTGTCTTTATTCCTCGAGTACCAAGAATCACTTTACGTTTTTAATACACAAATAAATATTTGTTTTTAAATTTGACAACCAATATATCACATTTTCTATACAATCTCTCCAATACACAGTGAAAGTTTTTTATTCTAGTCCTCAAACATCTTCTAGTTTCGAAAAGTAAAAAACCCTTCATATTGCTTTCAACTTTGCTATGAAACAGCGTCAAACACTGCACAATATCCTCAACAGAACCAAAAAAAATTAATATTATTTCCTACTCAGCAAAACAGTATTTTCCGTAACAGAACGTGACGAACATTTTTTTAATTAACATCGTAAATCTCCGTTTTTCCGCGCGTAATTGATTTTTCCAATTAATATGATCGTTGTATTGCCAGCTCACTTAGCGCGGTAATGGAATGTTAAGATTGTCGGCAAACGAATGCTGCAAATTCCAGTAAAATTTGTGACAAACGCGCAGTTTCAATGAGGTTTTTATATTTGACTGTTTACTTTCTGAAATATAAGGACGTAAAATGTTGAGTTTATAGCTGGATTTCCATGAATTATTAGCGACTCAAGTTTGAGATGTGAGAAGTGGAGCATATTCGTATAATCAGGATTTATTTATCAAAATGAAAAACGGTATATACTTAAAAATTGTAGCACAAGTGCAACTGGGGACTCGAACCGAAAAATTTTGAGATTAAGCTACGGTTTTATGGTGTTTATATTAGTAAAATTTTGGTATCGTTTATCGATAAAGGTTTTTCGTAACAATTATATAGTTTTTATGGTGCTATTCTGTAATTTTCTATAACGCTGTCAAATGGCATTAAATGTATTTGTCAATAAAAATCTATGCGCTTTTGTTCATATTTACAGAACTGTAGCGTTATAGAAAATTACAAAATAGCACCATTAGTTTCGGTTTCAGCTTTTTAAATTATAAATTTCGGTTTCATTATGGGTATTTTTTTGTTATAGTTTCGGTACAAAATGCTTTCACAGAAACCTAATATATTTGCGTACTGTACAGTTATAATATATTTTTAAAGAAACTAATTCAAAAATTCTTAAATTATTAGTATTTCTTCAAAAAAAATTCTACGTATGCCATAGCGTCGATCTTGCTTTCATACTACCATTCATAAATACATATCTAGCGTTGTCAGCCAACTATAAAAACTGCAACTTTATAAAGTGTAAAAAACTACAAATTTATATTATTCTTCGTATTCTTACTATTTTCGGTTGAACACTTTATTTATGTCGGTTTAAATTTACAGTTTTAGAACCGAAATAATATCGGTTGGGTTACGATTTCGGTGAGAATAAATTAAATTTTCGTTTTAGTTTTCGGTTTCATAAGAAGGTGAATATCGATGAGGTTTTTGATTAGGATTATGTTTATTGCAACCAAACAATATTAAGCGCGCTCGTATGTTATGAACAAACAATCTTATTTTATTTGTTTATAAATATTAAACTATCTATTACAATGCAACTATGCAAGAATTAACTTACGTATTGTTGTTTCTATTTAGATCATGGTCGAAAATGCAGAAAAGTTATTGATGTCACTTACCTGAAACAATACAAAATACATATTATTAGATGACATATTAAAAAAAGTTATTAAAAATTCAAAGCATATTATGGTTTACATTCATTGTTATATTGACAGTTGCTAGAACGAACTTATTTTTAGTACGTATACGTTTTTACTTCCTTGTACGAAGTAAAGGAAGTATTATAATCGCGAAAATTTTCGGTTCCTTGACCAATTTTGACTAATTTCGTCGTGACGTCTGTACGTACGAATGTATCTCGCATAATAATGTTATAACATCTAGTTGTGCACCTCCCTTTTTGGTCATTATATAACTTCCGGAAATGGTACTTTACTTGAAGCCTATAATAGATTTTGTTGTGACACAAGTGTTGTCATCTAAGGGCCTGATAAATTAATAAAAAATTAGAAATCAAAGCTATTAAAAACAAGAGAGATTTTTGTTCAATTTTTGACAGTTAAAAAAATATATATATGTTTCTTGTGAGTAAAAAATACTGAAAATTGTTACATATTGTATATATAACTATCTTCGTTAAAATAAATAAAGAATCTGCGATAGATAGTTTGAAACGGGTAGTTTATTTGTCTATCTCGTAACAGATTTTAATGAAAAACTATATTAACATATAATCCAAAACTTTTCAAATTTGGTATATAAGACTACTATATCAATATTATGGTTTACATTTATTTCCTATGGCATAGTGCTACACCCAATAGTAAGTAAAAGACATGAAAGAAATTGCATTTTTATTGTAATATTATTTAGAAGCTACCTACTAATTTAACGATTTGAAAATAATCGCCTACAGTATCCTACTGCAGAATTGACAAGAATCATCATTTGCTTTTACAAAAGTTGTTGAAACCCTATCGAATGAGGCATCAAATTAAAAAAGCACTCAGAGAGGGCAGTTTAGCAGAAGTGATAAAAATGACATTTGAACGAATCTCAATTGTTTTTCCAAAAATTGTTCAAACTCTACCACCGTCTAAAAGCCCCAGGAACACTTCAATGTTCGCGCTCCAGTTTATTTAAATATTGATCGAACATTTGCCTGTAGATACTTCATAGAAAATTGAAATATTCATAACCTTGTTTATAGTTTCATCACCTCTAGTTTTTATTTTTCCCCTTCAAAAACGTGTTTAGAAAATAGAAATTCAATTCCCCAGGAATATCACTATCGAATGTCATTCTCAAAGCCGAATCTCACAAATAAAAAAAAACTAACGCAATGCGTGTTTGCGATGTGAAATCGTAATGCATAGCCATCTAAGACGTCGGATGCCGAATGTCAAATGTTTTCCTCGAACGCTCGATAATGCTTTTGTCTTGAATGGCTCCTTTTGTTTGAGATTTCAGCGCAGGAATTCACTGCTGAAAGTGGCTTTTTCTGCTGAACCCGCGCTGGAATTCAAGGGAGGGTAATACGATGCCATTGAATGGATACAAATTGCGGTATTATTGTAAAATATGAGGGGTGGGTGATCGCATTTGATGATGTATGGATCGTTTAAGATTTTGGGGTTACTACATGATCACAGGGTTCAATTGACTGGATTTTCATTTTTTCTTTTCATCCAGACTTCTTTTAATCTATATCTCTCTAGACCAGAATTTTTCAATCTTCTTGTTTCACGTAGGTAGGTGGCTCAGTGGTATCGAGTCGGCCTGTGGATCTTAAGAACTCTGGTTCGATCCCCACAGCCGACAAACAATGTTCACCAATTTAAAATCTACCCCTGTGGGTTCCCCTCCACTAATATCTTTCGGGGTCGTGATTTGATGGCTGATAACCGCACTTCACGCGAAGAAATATATCACTTACCGAGATCTGCTTAGGCAGAGTGCCACACCCGGTAATGGGTAAAAGGCGTGATGATATATTTAGTTATTTATTTTACTTGTTTCACGTCACACATAAACTAAAATTCTATGAACACCAAATAGTTATTTCTAATGAAACTTTTTTTTGGCTACATTTTTATTTATTCAAATTAAAATGAAACAAATTGATAAAATTATTTTTTTCTATTTTGCGTTCATAAGGATGCCATTATGAAATCCAATTTGGTATCGAAACAGCATTCATTTATGATACGCAATATTTTAATTAGACGGTTAGTAATAGCGGATGACATACAGGAACTATCAAGCTGCAAACATTAAAATTTCAATATAATCTCAAAATCTGAACAAATGCATAAATGTGAATATAAGCTAACAATAGTTATTTACGTAACCAGTTATGAAAAGGTTGATATTGTTTGACGAACATAATATTTGCCAAAACGAGCAAAGCGAGTTTTGCAAATTATGTGAGTCAAACAATATCACGTTTTCATAACGTATTACGTACAAAATTTTATCTAATTCCGCTAAAATATTTTTTTTAAATACATAAAATTCTAGGTTTATGACAGCTCAGTATATTTCAAAATCAATAAATCAATTTACCAAAGCGTTGTCGTGAAAATAAATGAATATTTTTTTTTAATTTAAAGTTTATGTCATCATTGAAAATGAGTTTTGAATCCGAGACAGACCTTCCTTCTGATATCGAAGAATCTGCTAATTTGCCCGTGAACTGTTTAATATCAAAAAAATTATTAAATGTGTATAAATCCTAAAAATTTTAATAAATAGTTTTTTCCGTTATTTGCAAAAATTTTTGAGAAAGTTCAAACTGTCAACATTCATTACGTAACTAGTTATGTAAAGAATTCCTTACATAACTCTTGAATGACAGTTATGAAAAAATTGGACATTTCATAACGTAAAAAATTGATGTAAAACAAAACTTTTCATAACGAAATTAGGTAAAAACAATGTTTCATATATAAATGTCCCTAATTTGACTCGGTTTAAAATATAGCAGATTTTTTTTTAAACTTTGCTCTAGACAACGATGTTAGATCATAATACAGAATATTAAACAAATAAAATCAAAAGAAATAAATATACCAGCATGCCATTCAAATAACACCAGGATTTGAACCAGGGTTCATTTGATTATCGCTCAAACGCTCTATCATTGAGCCACTATAATGTCGCGTTATTTTAATATTAATATACTTTACTATTAATAATTAACCAATTAAAGCTTGTAACCAAGAAAATAATTAATTCATATCACATAAATCTTAAAATGTGTATGACAGCCATGCTGGAATTATGGAATTTGAAACAGCGAGGTAACTCGAGAATATCTACGAGTTAGCGAAACTTCGAAATTATCTTCTACTCATGGAATCCAATCCATCCTGAGTTAGACATATCATAATACAACAGGCGCGTAGGAACACAGTTTTTCTTGGGGGGACAAATTATAATGTGATTGCGCTATTCTGTCAGCGGGGGAAGGGAATTTTAAATAGACAAATAAAATTATGAATAGTTATTTACGTATCAAGTGCAGAAAGATGGGTTTTTTTGAATGAGTGGTCCGTTGCTGCATGAGCGAAGCGAATGCTGCAAGACCGTGAGTTCAAAAAACCCCTTTCTGCACGAGTTGCGTACACTATTTTTTTTACAACCATAAACCAAATTTTGATAAAAATAATAAAACAAATTTCAGTAATTGTAACATCTCTGAAATTTTTTATTAATTTAGAAACTTTAGAAAGATACCTGGTTTAATGTATCCATGACAACTGACAATGACAAACAAACTCAAGAAAGTATACTGTATTTATATTAAATTACTTTTCAAAAAATGTGAATTATTTCTGTGCAAAAATCTGCTACTTTCATAATAAAAATAAGTTCAAAAACGCCTACTTTTTTAATGGTTGTAGAAAAAAATATTTTCATGTAGAAAAAATAGTTTTCATATAGATAAATATTAAATAAACTATATAAACACAGGATTTACTGCTGTCTCTGTCAAACCCTTCCCCCTCCCGGATTCCTACGTCCCTGTAATATAGGCACTCGTAACTTTGTAGCCTATACTGGATATAGCTTACATCTATCAAAGAGTTATCGCGTTCAAATCTTATTAACTTCAACTTATAACAGAAAAATACGACTGAGATTGACTGGTTCCAATTTCATTATATAGAAAAGCTAATGATATTTATAAAATAATAATATCGAGTCGGCCTGTAGATTTGATAAGCCGGGTTCGATTCCCACAGCCGACAAACAATTTATATCACGTTACACCTACTCCTGTGGCGCTGGCGAGGCCTAAAACAACTTACGAATCCTGTACGACGCTGTACTGACGTGTTACGTATAACATTTTACCTGAAACTTATAAACAAATAATACATATTTTAAATTAATTTAAATTAAAAGAAATATTTGACTTACATATTAAGTCAGTATTTTATGTTGCTAAGTAACTAGACACTCATGTTTGTCTCATTACTTATATGTTATTTTCCTGACTAGGCATGCAAAGCAAAGCTTTCCTGAGTATTAAAGGTCAGGCAAATGTATATTTTCCTGTCAGTTTCAGGTAAAATCTATTAACCTAATTTATATTTTAATATTGTGAATTAAATAATAAAACTAATAGCATAATTAGTTTTTTTTTAAAAGCATCCTTATGAAAATATAATTGTGGGACTTTTCAATTATTTCTGAGTTAGAAAAAATTTACTGCTTCTTCAATTAATTCCGTTGCTAGTCAATATATTTGTTGTTTGTTCAGTTTATGATTGATTTCATTTTTAAATACCTACATGAATATATTTATTGGAATACTTGCGTCAATGTAAAGGTGGCCTAGAGATAAAAATTGAATGTAGATATCGGAATTGATTTTTTGATAAAATGAAGTGCTCTATAATATAATCATAATTCTATTGTAGTCACGTTTTATACGAGATTATTATTTTGTACGATAATAATTATATCGTATTAAAGTAATTGGACATCGAATAAAACATTAGATATTAAAAAAAATATTATAGTTATCTACCACAACCGAACGTATATTACATATTATTAAATACCTAATTGATTATTATAATTTTTTTGTTATTAATATTTTGAAATATGTCACTCACATAATATGTAATCAATAAGATTAAAAACAATTTTATTATTAATTCATTCATTAATAATTGTTATAAAATTCTTATCAATTAAATCACACGACAATTTTTCTTTTCAATTTTGTTTTTTTCACCAATCCCCGCTCTACTAACAATATACTTTTTCTACGATTGCTATGAAAAGTTACGCTCTCATTTATCATCGTAAATTGACGTTTTCTGTGTAGCAATCGGAAAATATCTTTTTTGCGCGTCTCCAATGGTAACGCGCGAAAAAGACGTTAAATGCGCGCGTGTTTGAATGGCAATGCGCGAAAAAGATATTAAATGCGCGCTTTTTTCAATAGTTATCAGGGATACAAACAAAACAGAAACTTGTCATATTGTCAGTTGACAGAATGAATTTATTTTCAGTACATATACGTTTTTTTTAATAATTTAAAGTGCAATCTCTTAATACACAAATAACTATTTTAATCGATGTTAAAATGCTATCAAACATACGATTTGTTTTTCTTTAAATTTAAGCCAAGTTTAAAATTTAAGTTTTTATTATGCAGTTATAACTGATCAGTAGATTTTTATAATAAATGAAAAATATCTAATATTTATAAAAAATAAACGTAGTAGAAAAATAATGTCACCAAAAAAATGACAATCTCTTCCTTCCAACAAATAGTAGTTTAGTGCAAGTTTGACACAGTCATAAATCACCCATGCCAAGTCATTAGAACAGAGCTTCCCAACCGGTGTGTTGAGACATACGATTGGGAAAATGATGGAAGAATAACACTTTCGGTTCGTTTTTTCACTATCCTATCAAAATGTAAAATTTTTAGGAACAAATTAGAATTTTATATAACATTTATATAAAAATTAATTGTCCGTTCCTTGGTGAAACTAGTTTTCATAAAATATAATATTAATATAAAAATAGTAAAGTAACACTTGACTAAATCTCACAAAATTGTCTATGGTTACTAATTGTGCTGGCCAGCCTCTGACGATGACCTGATAAGTCGACTTGGAGGCTAAAATTTTGTGAGACTTAGACAAGTGTTACTTTAATATTTTTATATATTTTATGATAACATTTATTATTCTCAGCAAAAAATGTCATCCGAAAGTCACTAATGTCAAATCATTGTTGTTTTCCAGTTGCCATACTTTTCTTTCCTAGGAAAGAAAATAGTACATTATACTCGTAGGTACATCAAAAAAGAGAAATGCATTATTTGTAAATTTCATTCTCTCCCGATGTTTACAATTCAAGTAAATAGAAAAAAAATAGTTGTAAAACCATATTTCTATTTACATGCATTACTTTTAAAATTATTAATAGTCTTTGACAAAATTAACTAGAATTCCTTGACAACCGCAAAAATGTATGTAAACAAGTTTGTTTTTGTAAAATTACATTACATATGTCTAAAATGAAATAACAAGTACACAGCGAAGAATTTTCGGAAGAATAACAAGAAATTGTTGATGCAACTTCTGCATCTGTTTGAAATTTATTACCAATGAAATCTATAAAATTGTACGATGCCAACTATAGGTTCAGAGAATGGTGTGCCGAAATAAAAGCACACTTACTAAAAATCCAGTACCACGTTCTCTTCCGACTAAATGTCCATGAATCTATAACTATTTGTATATTTAGTCGGAAGAAGAGATGATAATTAGTTAGAAGAATTTTTAGTGTGTGAAGCAATTTTTAATATTTGAATAGTATATATGTTATGCCTAAATCCATGGATTTATTACAATTTGTATTTTATATGTTTTTCAATTCAACCAAAGTCTGTGACTTTTAAGTAGTAAGTAGTTTTAAAATACTGCCAGTTGTGTTACTAATTGTTAAATTTTGTTCCTCAGCTCCTAAAGATAATGTAGATGACACCGAAACGATCGATTTTAAACTAAATAAAATTTATTGACAACTACCCAGAAGAAATTATAATGTTGACATATTTTAACGACGAAAAATATAACAATTACAAATCCACTAACATCTTTGGGAGGCGTGATTTTACGGCTGGTAACCGCACTTCACGTGAAGAAATATATCACTTACCGAAATCTGCTACGGCAGAGTGCCATACCCTAGTAATGGGTAAAAGGCGTGATGATATATTTATATTTATTTTAAAAACGGGGCGACTATGAAACCACCTGGAAATAGCTATTTATGAAACTAGTAAGGAAATGAAGGTTATTACTGAGTTAGGTAAACACATAAGTAAGGTAATAACCTATTTCCTTGCTAGTTTCATACAATATTTTTTCTACTTCCGTTATAATAAATACGAAAGAGCGTTTTTGAAATTATGAAATAAAAGAATAACACATCAGAATTCGTCTACCAAGATATCTGTTGCTATGTTACCTCATTATTTCACTAGTTAAATAATGCAGTTCATTACCTAACTCAAATAAGTGAAAAAAACGTCTATTTCCTAACGGAAGTAGAAAAAGCCTATTTTCGTTTCAGAAACACACATTAAAAAGGGTTATATCAGCGCATGTGTGACAAAAAAATACTTTCTTCCTTCGGGATAAAAAGTATTCTCTTAATTAAGTAAAGAAAATTTTACTTCTAAACCGTGAAAAATTTCTTAAATGCATGAGGATCAAGCGGTGGAAAAATATCAAATTGGATTTCATCCTTTTTCTGTGCTGGGCTTTAAAAATAAACTAGTATGTTATCTAAAAAATTCAAACATTCAAACAATATTCTTAAGACTTAATTTCGAAACTGTATGGAAAAGTCAAAGCTGCATCACCCTAAACATGGAGACTGATAACATAATCAAAGCCTACGACGAAGATATCTATCAAAATGATACTAGAAGAATCACATGCTCTACCTACAACCCGAACTACCAAACTTACTTAACAAACCAAAACTATCTATCCCTAAACATTCTCTTTAAAATCTTAAAACTTTTTTCCCAGCTAAGGACAACCAACGTGAAATTCTTTTACATCTACCAAGACGGTCTCTTACATAAATTTAAAGATGATGAAATATGCAGCATGTGCAACCTTCTCGAAGAAAACACTCTTTTTCATTTCCTATTTCGTTGCCCCTTGTACAACCCAATCCGAAATCAGTTTCTATATACCTATAATTACAACTCTTTTAGCAATGCAACCAACCCCATTCAAGATCTACTTGCAGAATCTGCCAAAGACAAAATTTGGGATATTTTCAAGTACTTCAACTCAGCACTGAGAATACGTGCTTTTATATTAAACGAATGAAGAAATATGGTATACATTATATATATTAATGTCTCCAAATGTTAATGGCAAACAATATACAAGGAAAAAATTATACAGTTATGCACTTATTGTACCAATCTGTTTGTATGAATTTTTATTCGAAGGCAAATAAATTTATTATTATTATTATTATTATTATCTAAAAAATTATATAAACTACCACACTGAGGCTCGGTGAGTGCGGACCCTGTACTGTAATTGGGATTAAGTTCCTGTTGTACAGCGTACCATAAAATAAATAAAATAAATAAAGGAATCGCAATAATTGAATTTTTAATTTATCTTGACTTTAAAAGTTGGTAAAAATTGTTAGATACTTAAGTATTGTTCAGTGCGCAAACATGTTATAATTAGATTAGTGTGCAATGGCGTGAAAAAGGTTTGGAAATATTGCATTAGAACACACAACTCACATAGCTCCAAGTTGAGAGGCGGTAATCTACTATGCCTCATATTGAACCGATCTGTGCTAGCCGCTTCGCTTGAGTTCGGACCATCTGTAGCCTGCAGAAGTTTCAGTTTCAGCGAAACACTTCACTGAAACGAACGATATTTGAACTGGAGATTGCGAAGGAGAACTACACAATATGTATTGCAAGACACTACACACAAATATTAGAGTGTTTCATGGAAATGTTTTCAAGATATCTTCACTTTTTATAAAACTCTTCTTTAAAGGGAAATTCTGCACTATTGGATTAAATTAATGTCAGACATTTGTTATTAGCTGAACTTCAATTCAGCAATTAATATATTTTCGAGACACACTTTCAGTCTTTTAAACCATTATGCCTATTGCACACTGGTCGAAGAGCATCAATGAGCTCTACGATGAAACAACAGAACGCACCCGTCACTGACGAAAAATAAAAGCTTCTAAAGTTGAGAAAGAAAAATTAAATTTCAAAAATATGCTAACGTGAAATGAGACACAAAAGATACAAGTGAAATGAGACACGTTCGTTTCATCAATGAGCTCTTCGATGGAAATAGAGGAGCCTCTATTTTTCGTCGATGACGGGTGCGTCCTGTTGTTACATCGAAAAGCTCATCGATGCTCTTCGACGCTCTTCGACCAGTGTGCCATAGGCATTACCGAGTTTCTATTTTCTTTTATGTTACACACAAGTCTTTATATATATATATATATATATATATATATATATATATATATATATATATATATATATAATCTTTTAAATTATAAATGAGTTGTACCATAAAGATGAAGAAACATTTACTTATTATTTCTTGATTCCGACAGTAATCACTAAATGTAAAATAAACTAGCATTACAGATTACTATGATAAATAGTATCTATTTATGCAACAAGTACATAATGTAAGACTTGTGACTTATAAATTAGGCGAGTCCTATAAAGTCTGTTTATGTACGAGTGCAGACAAAACTTTATGTTCGACTGCCTTGGACGCGATTTATTTTCATAATAGTACATTATGTTATAAGTAAGTGAAATTAGTCATTATACATGACTGAAATAATTGACACACGAGTGCATAAACTAATGAGTATATAATGACATTTTACTCACATGTGATATATAACCTTTTATCTTACAGTAGCGGTATTTTTACATTAAAGTTCGAAAATTGTTTAAACTAAATCGAATGGAGATGCAGTCAAATAAGTAAAATATTAGTATTGCCAAGCTGTTGCATTGGTATAAATTGTTAGTTGTTTATAGTTGTTATAGATTTAACCAATTTAGTCTCATATGAATCATTGCTGATTTTAGCCACTAAAAACGAGTATATAATGTTTACAAAAAGCGCTACTGTAAGATAATAGTATATTAAGTAACAAGTTTTATAAACGTCTCTTTAGTTATGTGTGTACAAACAACGAGCATCTAGAGTTTATAAAACGAGTCACATACTATACTTTTTCTACGATCGCAAATTAGGACGGACAACAATAAAATTTAAAAGAGTTTATAAAACGACTTTTTCTACGATCGCAAATTTAAACAAAAACTAAATTTTAAGTTTTATGAACTATTTGAAAAGTAAGGTTCAGTTACAATGTCAAGTGCCTGAAGCTAACTTTACCCTGTGCTTAATTTGTCAAGCCGTGACTAAAACATTTGAAGCTACGGCTTGTTAATATGTGAAACCAGTACGTTGAATGACATTTTAATAACAGGGATAGAAAAAATATGTTAATGTGAAAAACTTAGTTGTGCAACAAAACCTGTTTCTGTTTACCATTTTTTTATAATAATTAAACTGTTAAACTCACAATAGAAATGGAAAATGTGTTTATAATGTCTGAAGAATTGGAAAATTCTAAAAGAAGTAAAATAAGCAACGGAATTAAATTATTAATTAATTAGAATTTAGAATTTAGAATTTAGAATTTATTTTTTTGTTTATGAGATACAAACTCAATACAAAAAAGATTGGTAACATTGTAAATATTTTATAACAATAACAAGCATATAGGTAATGGGTTTATATATATGATTATAACAGAAAACATTTCATGATTTTTACAAGTTAAGGGCAAATGCTCGTAGTTTTAAAGCATTCCATACGTAGTAGGTCAAGTCGTATATTTTCTCCTTGGTAGGGTTTGCCAGTAGGTCTCTCATTTCCATGTCGGTTGCCTGTAAGTGTTTAGCAAGGAAAGTTATTCTTAATGGAGTATATAAGGGACAGCGAATTAGGAAGTGGTATAGGTCATTAGGTTCGTAGTTGTTACAGATATTGCAAATTTCTTCAGCGTTGAATTTATGACAAACGTCGTCTTGGTAAATGTAGGATAGTTTGTAATTGGAGATACGTATTTTGAGGTAGGTTTGAAGGATTTTGCGAGGGATGTTTAGAGTGAGGTAATTTTGACTGATATTGTAGGATATGTAGTTTGGGTTGTAGCTAGACTTTATGATACGTTCTGTATCATTATTATATAATAGTTCTTTGTAAGCTAAGATAATACTATTCATCTCATTTTTGAGAACTAGAAAATTTTGGCTTGTCCATACCCAGTTGAAGTTAATATTTGTTAGCATAATTTCAAGGTTTTTCACCCAATTAAATTTAACTTGTTCTTCTTCAGATGTTCTGTCTGTATTATTTAATTGGAGTAGTTTGTTATAACATACCTTTACATATCTTGTTTCATCCATGAGCAAAATCTTATACCACCAGTTCAGCATTCTGATGAAGATATCTAGCTCCAAATTAGCCGTTCCTGTTTCTCTTCGAATCCAGTAATTTGGTGTTGTCTTTGGCCAATTATAAATGCTTTTGTAAAATTGAACTTGCCCTTTTTCGATATTTTCTAGTTGGTTAGGACCCCAGATTTCTGCTCCATAGAGCAAAACTGGCTTTATTAGAGACGAGTACAATTTATCTATTGTTGTCCATGACTGTGTGTTTGCTTTGTACAGCATATTCTTAACAGCTCCAATAGAACGATTCACTTTACTTATGGTTCTAGCAGTGTTTTCCTTGAACGATCCAGTTGTTCTAAATGTCATGCCTAAGTATGTATATTCGTTACTGAGCTTTACTTCTCCTTCTTGGCAAATGTACCTCATATTTCTGCTCGGTGGTCTCCCACGATGAAAATGCAATATTTTTGTTTTTTTAGAACTTATCTCAAGTTCTTGCTGTTCGCAGTATTCTTCCAAAGCAGTAATTTTATGGTGTACATCAACTGGTGAATTAGCCAATATCACAATATCGTCTGCGTACTGCAATGTGAGAATGTCAGTTTTTTGGTTGATGTAGAATCCTTCGAGGTTTTTATTTCTGAAGAAATTTTCAAAATCGGAGATGTATAGAGCGAAGAGTAAGGGGCTTGTACACTCTCCTTGTAAAACGCCCTTAGTAATGGGAATCTCCTCAGTAAGCTCATTGTTAACTCCTATTCGTACAGTGGCCTCAGCATATATATTTTCTAATAATCTAATTATTTTTCCGCTAACTCCTACCTCATTTAATTTATGCCATAGTTTGTTATGAGACACAGAATCAAACGCTTTCCTGAAATCAACAAATATAGCGTATATTCCTTTTTTATTTTTCCACAGAGTGGTTTGTATTATAGTGTTCATTGCGAAAAGGTTATCTACGCAGGAGCGTTTTTTTCTAAAGCCGGATTGAGATTCTGGTAATATATTGTGACTTTCTACCCAGGTTTGCACTCTGTTGTTAATTATGTAGGTGAATAATTTTGTGATTGTATTAATTAATGCAATAGGTCTATAATTATCCGTATTTAGTCTGTCTCCATTTTTATGTACTAGTGTTAATTTGATTACTTTGAGTTTCTTAGGTATATCCTCATTTCTCAAAAACTCGTTTAGCAAATCTTTTAGGTATGAGGTCCAGATTTCCGGTAAATTTTTTAGTTGTTCATTTATAAGATTGTCAATACCTGGACTTTTTTTCGTTTTGAGGTTTCTGAGCGCATATTGCATTTCTTGTGTAGTTATATCTATGTCAAGATATGGATGTAGTACACCAAAGATTTGGGTCTCATTGTCTATTTTGCTGCCATACCAATTTTTAAAATATTGCGTCCATATATTTATCTCTATTGGATTGTGCATATAATTTGTGGGATTCAATGATTTTATTATTTTCCAGAATTGTGTTTGATCTTTGACTGCCTCTAGCTTGCTTTTAAGTTCTTCTTTGTACTGAATTTTTTGCTCTGAAATAGCTTTTTTATATAATTTCTTTGCTTTTAGGTATTTGTCAATAGATTCTCTGCTGAAGTAGTTCAATTTACATTCTTTTAGTAGTTGTCTAGTGTTTCTTTTTAGTTCAGTACATGTTTGATTATACCATACGCTTCTGTTTTGTACAGAATTAGTATCTGGGATTTTTACTTCTTTTGTAAGCCCTATATTATTGGATGTTTCTTCTATTTTGCTCTTTAAATATTCATATTTTTCTTCCATATTACTTTCTTGACTAATTTCTTCAAATTGTTCATACAATTCCTCCTTGTAAGTATTTGTTTTTAAATTTTCCCAGTTAGTTTTAGTGAAAGATAATTTTACTTTCTTTGTATAGTTGGTTCTAGTGTGTAATATATTTGTTAATACAAGTGAGCATATCATATGATCTGAAAGTAATATATCTTCGTTTATTTGCAAATCCAGTACTAATTTTGCAGATGAGTTGTCAACCCATATGAGATCATTTGTACTCTTTCCATTTTGTCCAATGTATGTATAGTTCGCCGGTGTATCATTGTATGTTCTACCATTAAGTACAAGCATATTTTGTATTTCCATTATTGCAACTAGATCTTTTCCTTTTTTGTTTATAACAGTGTCCATACTTGTTCTGGATGCTTGTAAGTTAGTGTTTTCCATTAGGATTTCTTCAGTTGTATTTAGATTTCCTATTCTGGCATTGAAATCTCCACCTATAATAATGGAGTGGCTGGGGTACGTATTAGTTAGGTTTTCTAAGCTTTCGGAGAACATTTCGAGAAGAGTAGCGTAGTCATATGAGTGTGAAAAATATATTATTCCTATAATTGTACTATGTATTTGATTTTGAATGTTCAAAATTATCCAATGTGCTTCTTGTTCTATGATACTAACAGCATCTTTATTTACATTTAAAAAGATTATTAATCCGCCACTAGCTCTTCCTGTGCTTGCTTCTTTTCTAGCAATTTGCTCATATCTATAGTAATGCTTCAAGAAAGGTGGGTTGTCCTGCAGTTTATAATTTAGCCACGTTTCGCATAGACAGATTATATCATGTTGTATCAATATGTTCTGTTCTTTGTTATTAAGTTTGTGTATGTTGTTGAAGCCATGGATATTCCAGAACATTATCTTGTTTTCTTTATCGGTATTTATTTCTTTCCTTCTAAGTTTTTTGAGACAGATCCCTGTCTTGATCTCGTTTGCATGTGCTTGTCTAATGGGCCTTTTATTACTTGTTTATTTCTTTTATTTGTAGTATTAATTAATTAAGAACAATAATTATTTGAGTTTTATTTTTTGTTATAAACAATAAACCAATTATGATATTTTGTCGTACTAAGTCACTAAAGTGCTATTTTATACCCTCTAAATAGAATCAAAATTCAAATAGTTATCATTCAGTCGAACATAAAATAAATATTTTAACAAATTTGTCAATAGTGTTTTTTTGTCATATGACATGACTGAAAGTACAGTGATGATGATAAATTAAAAATTAAATTTACGTCAATATTTTAGGTAAGGTACATACATACACATTGCGTTAAATAGTATGCATAATAATGTTTAATTAATGCAAATATTTGAATAGATTACTCCTAAACTTTTATTTACAGTCGACACTAGAGAGTCTAGATTAATTTTGATGAGACGCCATTGCAAATGAAACAAACGAACTTAATACCTAACACATCATTATCACAAAAAAAAATCCCAACTATAGAATAAGATTTCTTAAATAAGAATTCAACACTAAATATTTTCAGTTTTTAATACCACTACCACATTTCATAAATTTTAGGTATTTAAATCACTTTAACTTTAAACACAATTAAATATTATTGATATATTAATTAAAACAATTATTTATTCCAGTATTCAAGTTAACACTAAAGCTAACAGAACTAAAATGAAGTAATGACCTTTATTATAACCGAGAGGTCACCGCGTTAATCTGTGGTCCAACTCACAGTTAAACCAAACTAACTATAAATTCTAACTAGTAAAAGTTTACATCTCTCCTTCCATAACAATTATATTGTAATCGATAAGGCTATTGTGATAAAATAATATCAGTTTATGTATTTATGACTCACATATGGAGCACGTATAAGAGCATACTTCTATGTTTTTAGATTAAAATTATAATTGTAAATTGTTATTAAATTATATCTGTTTTCAAATCGACCCTATAACATATGTTATTTAACTTAAAAACTAAACAAGATATGAAAATATATTTGCAATTGTTTCTATTCCTGTTATTAAAATGTCATTTATGTACTGGTTTCCATGGCGCTAAACAACATCTTAATCACATGTTAACAAGCCGTGGCTTCGAACGTTTTAGTCACGGCTTAAGATATTAATCTTGAAGTGAAGTTAGCTTCAGGCATCTGTCATTGTAGCTTAACCTTACTTTTTAAATAATTAATAAAACTTTACATTTTTTGTTGTCCCAATTTAAGATTGTAGAAAATAGTTATTTGTGTATTAAGAGCGTAAAGTGAATCTTTGTTACTCGAGCACGGTAATTGCAGCGAGAGCCGAAGGCGAGAGCTGCAATAGTGTAAGAGGAACAAAGACACATTACGTTCGTAACACACAAATTAAAAAACGTATACGTACTGAAAATAAATTCGTTCTGTCAACTGTCAATATGACAAGTTTCTGTTTTGTTCGCATGCCTGATAACTATTGAAATAAGAGTGTATTTCATATCTTTGTCGCGCATCTCCAATGGCAACGCGTGAAAAATATATTTTTCGATTGTTTCACAGAAAACGTCAACTTTACGATGAAAAATGAGAGAGTAATTGTTAACTTTTCATAGCCATCGTAGAAAATAGTTATTTGTGTATTAAGAGCGTAAAGTGAATCGTTGTTACTCGAGCTCGGTAATTGCAGCGCGAGCCAAAGGCGAGAGCTGCAATAGTGTAAGAGGAACAAAGACACTTTATGCTCGTGATACACACATAATTTTTTCTACGATTAAAATGATTTAAAAATGTATACGTACTGAAAATAAATTCATTCTGTCAACTGTCAATATGACATGTTTCTATTTTGTTTGTATCCCTGGTAACTATTTAAATAAGCGCGCATTTAATATCTTTTTCGCGCGTTGCCATTGGAGACGCGCAAAAAAGGTATTTTTCGATTGTTCCACAGAAAACGTCAACTTTACAATAAATGAGAGCGTAATTGTCAACTTTTCACAGCAATCGTAGAAAAAAATCATTTGTTCAAATGAACACAGAACTATACTAATCATTTTACGCTTTCGAAAAGTTTGGACCTCATATTTCCAAAATAAAAACAAAGCTTTGTTGTTATTATTACTGTCCTTCACGCATAAAAGCTGCAAATAAAAGTTTGTATACCTCATAAACACCATTAATTCTTCATTTCGCACACGTTAATAAACTTGGAACGTCTTTCACCGACTGTGGAACATCAAACACGAGCAACGTAAGAGTAAGGTTAGCGGCATCGATCGCTCACACAAATGATATTGTTCATTAGGTTCGTCATTATGGCACTTTATCTGCCGACCAGCCTGTCTGTGAACCTTAATGGCCCTACAGAGCTGGACTCAACACATTTGGGAAATTGCGGGCTGATGTAATGGGTGCGATTGTGCTTTTAAGGCGGTTTTTGTGGTAATAGTGATGATAGTAATTGAATGTGTTTATAGGACGGATGGGAAAAAATACGCATTTTCTTTGTTGCAAAAAGTTTTATATCAACTGTCTTTGCATTTACGCTTTTTTGAAACCAAAATAATAAAAGATATACCTTGTTGCTTTCTTCGCAAATATATAAGTGTTCTGTAGCACAAACAGATACACAATAATTACTAATGAATCATTTGCTCACATACATAATTTCTTTTAAACAAGCTTATTTATTTCTTCTATTCAGAATATATCGGCCATTTTCATTCATCCTTGCTAGATCGTTCAGAGAATATCTCTATTAATAAGCTTCATTTTCAGTTTTTACTATACAGTGTGTAACTGCAATTGTGTTAAATGTATTTTTAAACAAGCGCAGGGGATGCTGCCTTCATTTCTTATAGATTCGTTGTTAGAGAAGTGGGCGTAAGTGAAGATTTACGAAACTGGTGTATAGGAGCGAATGGATGAATGTTTGTTGCGTGTTGATGGATTTTGGTTGTGAGAAAAGAAAGAGTTTGTATGGAGGAAGTGTTAATATGGTCGAATCGAGTATCGTGTGTCAGCATGAGAATGTTAACGGGTTCGTGCTACCCCATTTAATGGGATATAGCGTGATGTTATGTATGTATGTATGTATGTAAAGGACAAAAGTTCGCTTTAGTTTCTAAAATAGCAGAAAGTCGGGTTTAAATTTGGAAAACGACTAGTGTCAATATTTCACCTAAATTAAAAGCTAGATTTAAAGTTTGTACGCAATGTTTATAACTTTAATGATGTTTAATTGTCTTAACATATTTAAAATATCTCTATTTATAAGCAAGTAAAGGACAAAAGTTTGCTTTAGATTCTAAAATCGCAGAAAGTCGGGATTAAAGTTGTATAACGACTAGTGTCCATATTTCTCTCAGCTTCAGTTTTATTAACATTTATCTGTTTATCTACCTTTTTATTCAATATATATTCCATATACAAATAACGGAAACCATCTTAACTAATTCGCTCTCAAACTTGCAACAACATTCTTATCAATTTCACACGTATCTTATACCCAAATATTTGTAGATACGATCTCGTCTTATGTACCTATACCCATATACACCCCGCAAATATCTCATTTAGAAAACAGTTAGACGCTACTTATGATTCTTCTGTCACATATTCACGTTATTGTTGTACAGAGCAACAAATAAATATATAAGAAGACAGTCAACAAGAGACTTAATTTTTTTTTCCGCGGATTATCAAGATTTAACTCAAGATTTCAAACTCTAAGATGCATCAAATATTTATTTATACATACATACATACATAACATCATCACGCAACAAACATCCTTCCATTCGCTCCTGTACACCTGTTTCGTAAATCTTCACTTACACCCACTTCTCTAACAACGAATCTATAAGTTTGTTATACAGGTGCTTTCGTACATGAGAGAAGGGACTAATAAATTAACATGAATTTTGTGAGACTTAGAGAAGTGTTTAGTTTGATATTTTATTAAAATTAACATCTTATTATAACAGGGTGTTCGAAAAATAGCGGCAATATTTATGAAATGTATCAGTAATAAAAATCCATATACCGCTTCGGATGTAAACATTTTTTTTTATGATTGCTATGAAAAGTTGACAATGACTCTCTCATTTGTCATCGTTTTCCATTGGCAACGAACAAAAAATATATTGAATGCGTGCTTATTTCAATAGTTACATACATATATAACATCACGCTATATCTCATTAAATGAGGTAGCACGAACCCCTGAAACAATCACAGAACATTCTCATCCTGACATATGATACTCGTCTCAACTACATCAACACTTCCTCCATACGAACTCTCTCATTCCTCACAACCAAAATACATCATCACGTAACAAACCTTCATTCACATCCATCCATTCGCTCCTGTACACCTGTTTCGTAAATCTTCACTTACGCCCACTTCTCTAACAACGAATCTATAAAGAAATAAAGGCAGCAAGACTGTGCATATTTAAAAATAAATTTAACACAATTGCAGTTACACACTGTATAGTAAAAACAAAAAAATGAATAAAAAAGGTGAGAAAAGAAGGGAGCATATTCTTGCGCTTGGGTTTGAAAGTGAATTCCACACAATTGCAGGTAAACACTCGAAAAATCTCACCAATCAATAGTTACCAGGGATTCAAATAAAACAGAAACTTGTTATATTGGCAATCGATAGATTTATTTTCAATACATATACATTTTTTAATAGTTTAAGATGCAATCGTAGAAAAAAATATGTGTCTATCATGAGCGTAAAGTGTTTTTGTTCCTCTTACACTATTGCAGCGCGAGTCGAAGGAACAAAGAATCGCTTTACACTCTTAATACACAAATAACTATTTTGTATAGGTTTTTGTCCACTGTTCCGAGGTATATTATTTAATCACCTTTTCTTAGCAAATGTCATAATTTATTATGCACATGCTAATGCAATGGTAACATTAAACATTACTAAAAGTAAAATAAAAATTCAAACAAAAGATTGTTTTTTTCTTATCTTACGAGTAGTTCGTTAGGCTGATGTATTCTTCAAATATTACCTACCTCATATTTTTCGAATACTCTGTATAACAATTTTATTGGAAGCAAGAGAAATTAATCTTTGTTCTACGTTTCTTACTTCATTCGTTCAATCTTTCTTAATCATATCATTATATTTTCATGGACCGCCAGTAACAGCAACGTTCTTTCCCACAGAGGTCCGCGGACCACAGATTAAGAACAGCTAAACTAGCCTACTACTGTTTGTAATTTTATTTTATTTATTTGCTATTTTGCACAACAAAACTTTACTTTCAAATAAAGTACAAGAGATCTACAATTTATAGCGGAATACGAACCACTCATATCTTGAGAACCTTGGTTCGATCCCCACAGTCGACAAACAATTTTCTTTAATTTAAATCTACCCCTGTGGCTCCCCCTCCACTAATATCTTTGGGCGCCGTGATTTGACGGCTGGTAACAGCACTTCACGCGAACAAATATATCACTTACCGAGATCTGCTTAGGCAGAGTGCCACACCCAGTAATTGGTAAAAGGCGTGATGATATATTTATTTTATATTTTTTAAATATAATAATATAAGCGAGGTTTGAATCCGTGAACTCTTACGTAATTTTTGGTTGTTATTAGATTTAGAATTTTCCTGGTTATGGTCCTGGCAAAGTACTATACACTACACATCCTTTTACTTGTCCTTATCACACGTAAATTACACAAGATTGCCCTATTTCACAGTCGCATTTGCATCCAGCCATTCCTGCTATATTCCAACTGCGGAGTCATCTAGAAGCCCTTGCTTCCCTGCCCTCGACGTTCAATTCTCATTGTCGTTTCGCACTTATGCTACGAGTAGTTTCAGCGCACTTAGATCGATGTATGAGTGTAAAATGCCTTAGTCAAATTATGGTAAATTGATCAATTTTCAACCGTACGCAAAAGGAGAATTAGGGTGAATATGTATGTAGTTATGAGCTATTGAAGTTTGAAGTTCATTCATATAATGGTCTATTGTTATGTTTGTTCATATGCTAAGTAGATTTTCTTTAGTTTCACAATGAAAATATTTTGAATGAGACTATTTATAAAAAAAAAACACTATCTTTAAATAATGTAATATATAATAATATGGGGTAGGTGACTCAGTGGTATCGAGTTGGCCTGTGGAATTGAAAACCTGGGTTTGATTTCCACAGACGACAAACAATCTTCACCGCGTTAAAACTACCCCTGTGGCTCCCCTTCTATTAACATCTATGGAGGCCGTGATTTGACGGCTGGCAAACGCACTTTATGCGAAGAAATATATCACTTACCGAGATCTGCTCTGGTAGAGTGCCACACCCAGTAATGGATAAAAAGTATGACGATATATTGATATATTTAACTTTAAATAGTAATTAAAAAAATATACATCATCATGCCTTTAATCCATTTTACTGGGTGTGGCACTCTGCCGTCGTAGATCTTGAGAAGTGATATATTTTTGCTCATGACGTGAGGTTACTAAATAATATACAGAATGTTTCACAATTTATGACACTTATTTTGGCCCTATATAGTACTCAATGTTCAGATTATTTTTAATTCGCAAAATTATTTGCACTTCACATGAAATACACATTTTTAGTGCCACTAGTTTGAGAGTTACATCTAATAAATTAATAATTAAATTATAATCATAAACACTACAATAGTCCATTTATTCATTACACAAAAGTAGATAAATAAGAATTTAACTAATTTTGTATAATGTATTAGTAATGTAAATTATGAGATAGGTGGTATCGAGTCGGCCTGTGGATTTGAGAACTCGGGTTCGATTCCCACAGTTGACACAATTTTCACCACGTTAAAAAAATGTAACAAAATGAAACAATTCAGAATTAGTTTTTGTTATAATTAGGATTTTCCACTATCAACTCAGCTTCGAAAGATACAGACAAATTAAATATTATCTTAAGTATCTTTTTTGGAAAGTTGACTTGACAGAGTTTTGGTTATCAAATTTATTAGTGCATATGTTTGTAATAATTTCAGTATTCTTCGATCATTATTTATCGAGTTTATGGCTTTTCTGAATTGTCGCGCTTGTTAGCTATTATGTGATGACATATCTGGGTAAATTATTAGCTGTGCGTTGGTCTGAGATAGCTTTTGATCCTTGTATTTCATCCCTTAGAAGCGTCTGGTATTTTTTATGTAAACTCGAGCATGGGAACAGTTATCTCTAACCAAGTCTACGATTCCACCCTCTTACCCCTTGTCAGCACATCCCATGGAAAACAACAACAAATATTCAGTGGTGGTTTAGCTTTTGGATTGACAAGATGTAGTCTTGCCATGCAGTAACTTTAGTTCATATGTTGTTGTTGTTTGCCATCTTCGGTCAAATTGTTTAAATAGAGATTTAATATGTTTCGTTTAATATCTATCCCTTTTGTAATTTTGTAACTTTTATATTTATTTTTATGTTGTGAATTTTATCTTAATAAACCTTAAATTTTGAATAGTAATTAACTTATTCGCCCAGCTCTTGCTCGTGTTACAAAAACAACTCCACTAACATCTTTGGGGGCCACGATTTTACAGCTGGTAAACCCAATTCACGAGAAGAAATGTGTCACTTACCGATATCTGCTATGACAGAGTGCCACACCCAGTAATGGATAAAAGGCGTAATGATATATTTATTTATTTATTATATTAATGGTTTCAAATGTATATTAACAATAAAATAGAGAAATTAAAATTATCTTGATGATATAATTATTTAATTCGATATCTCCCTAGATAACACGTGAAATCTCCTATTCCCAAATTATGCAAATGAGAAAATTTTCCAATTAAACGTAATATTATAATTGCAACGAATGCAGAAATCAATATTAACTATGCAATTTAATTTCAGCAGTTCAATTTAATTGAAAATTGAATGAGCAATTACGAACCAAACTTTGATTATCGGTCACAAAATACAACGAATACTAATTGTGTATTCAATAATATAGTTTCCACTAAATACAAACGAACAGCTGCCATCGATTATTGAGTAAAAAATTCAATTACTCCACAATGAAACAGATGAAAATGCTCAGCAAAGCGTATAGATTTTCATACGAAAATTCTAACAAAAAGAAACGAAAAGTATATACGAGTATTTGAACTGCCACGTGCACAGGAGTACTGAACCGATAAAACCTGGAGACGCTGTTATATAATAACAGGTCTACCCTATATAAAAAATACAGGTTTAATATTTGTGTCGTGGGATCAGTGGATAAAAAAAGATCAATGTCGGTTGAAGTAAACGATATTTAAAAAAAATAAACAAATATATCATCATGCCTTGGGTGTAGCACTCTGTCATAGTAGATTTCGGTAAATGATATATTTATTCGTGTAAAATGCGGTTACCAGCCGTCAAATCATGCTTTACCCAAAGATGTTATAGAGGTGAAAATTGTTTGTCCGATTCGATACCACTGAGCTATCTACCCGCACGACCCCTGTCAAAATGTTAAATTTTCATCCCTCAATTGAGAAAAGAAAGTTATACTTTTCGTCCCAAAGATCCCAAGGGAAGGAAAGTATCAATATCTGTGATAAATGGTAAACAACGGTATGATTTTGACATTTGTCAACAACATAATCAAGCCGTAGCAGATCTCGGTAAGTGATATATTTCTTCGCATAAAATGCGGTTACCAGCCGTCAAATCCCCAAAGATGTAAGTGAAGAGAGAGCCACAGGGGTAGTCTTAACGTGGTGAAAATTTTTTGTCGGCTGTGGGAATCGAACCAGGGTTCTCAAATCCACAGGCCGACTCAAAACCACTGAGCCACCTATTCCATATATACATATACCATAAATATAATTTTGTTAACAAAAAAATGATAACATTGTTTAAAATTTATTCCCGACAATTATTTTGTATTTTAGTAGTTTTGGCGGCTTTTGTCAATGACAACGGCCGATAAAACTGGTTTAACGCCCGTCACTAATAACAATATAATATAAAGTAGTATTATACAAAAAAGATGAACTTTGTAGATAAAATCACGGACATAAAAGTTCACTTTTATTGATTATTACATAAAAAGTAAATAAATATATCATGACACCATTTTATTTATTTTTGAATGTAGCATTCTGGGGTAGTGATATCTGGTCTGTGGATCTTGAGTACCCTGGTTCGATTCCCACCGGCGACAAACAATTTTCACCAATTTAAATCTACCCCTGTACCTCCCCTCCACTAATATCTTTGGGAGCCGTGATTTGACGGCTGGTAACCGTACTTCACGCGAAGAAATATATCACTTACCGAGTTCTGCTTAGGCAGAGTGCCACACCCAGTAATGGGTAAAAGGCGTGATGATATATTTATTTATCATTCTGCTACAAAATATGTCAGTAAAAGGTATATTTTTACACTTGATGAACAGTTACTAGCCGTCAAATCACGACTCTCAAATTTATTAGTTGCAGATGAACTACAGAAGTATATACAGGATGTTTCACAACTTAGAGCAAAAAATTGGAGGGTATATTCTGTACGACGTGCTGATCATGAAACAAAAAGAATTTTTTTAAAATTCGAAAAATTAAGGGTTGTTAACCTAAAACATTTTTTGTAGTACTGCGCTTGATACGCTTTCCTATTAAACACAAACAATGAAGTAGGTATCAACTACGAAAGAATAATTACACAATTCAATTATTAGCAGTTATTTATAATATAATTTTATTTAATTAATAACTTTAACATAATCATCCACCCAGTGGCAGTGGCAACGAAAAATTTTGGACTGAGAAACATAGAAAATAGTTTTGCGATTTAAAAAAAATTCTTTTTGTTTCATGATCAGCACGTCGTACAGAATATACCCTTTAATTTTTTGCTCTAAGTTGTGAAACAGCCTGTATTTATGAAAAGCAATATTTATAAGAATCGAACTCGAGTTTTTACTTGTAGAGTGCGATGTGTATTTCAAATGAAATAGATATTTTGATTTTTACTTGTTTGTTACACAGGAAAATTAAAATTTATTCATATTTTCTTCAATAAAATTGTAATGAAAATATTAAAACGTTATCATTGCACAATTTATATTTAAAATAGGTAATTAATAGTAATCAAAGCAAATCCTAGATATTTCGAATAGTAAAATAGATATGTTTCTAAAAATAGTATTTAACTGCACCACTGGCCATAAATTGGATAAAATAAAACGGTATATATCGCCTATACGAGTAACATCACGTTTATATTTTATAGCAAAATCAGAGATTATCACAACTGAGGCAGAAAATTTATGTCTCCAAGCTTCTGAGAATCAGAATGTGATTCATACAAACTCAAAACTTTTAACTAGAAATAAGTAGATGCTTTTAAACTGTCAAAGGTAAATGAGAATGTACATAATCTCTAAATTATTTTATTTCTCACTTGAACATTTTTTGTTGTTTATTGATATAATATGAAGTACACAAAGGGAGTTTTTTAAAGCAACCAATCAGTTTTGCTGGCTAACTAATAACTTTAAAGAAAAAAATAAATACATTGGCTTGTACGGCAAGGAGGAAGACATAATTGTATGGTTGATGAAATAAAAATATTAGGGGATGTGGCGAAAAGTATTAAAGTTATATTTTCTTAAATGTAAAAAGGTACTTTTTATTTATTTAAATGTATATCCCTAAATATTCCCTTTCTAATAATGTAACAAGTTTTTGGTTATAAATTCTAATAAAAAGTACCCCTTTCCATTTCAGAAAATATAACTTTAATTTTCCTCTGCCCCTGCCACAACCCCATAATAATTTTATTTTACCAACAATACAATTATGTCACCCTCCTTGCTGTATACGACTGTGTATTTATTTTTTTCTTTAAAATTATTAGTTACTGATTGATTGCTTTAAAAAAAACTCACCTGTATAAACAAGTCCATAACAACAGGGACATTATATCCGCGCATTATGATTCATAACGCTCGCTCTGTTAATAACAGAATCGTAGAACATTCACTCATCAGATTTATCAATAATCAGTCCTCATATAATACACAATCTTCGCTTTAACCACAATTATAGTTTTCTCCATACAAGCTAATTTACTCCTCACACTCAGAATCTGTCATCACGCAACAAATTTTTAATCACATCCATCCATTCACTCCTATACACCTTGTAAATATAGTTATTTGTGTATTAAGAGCGTAAATTGATTCTTTGTTACTCGAGCACTGTAATTGTATCGCAAGCCGAAGGCGAAAGCTGCAATAGTGTAAGAGGAACAAAGATACTTTACTTTATTTTTTCTAGGATTGCATCTAAAAATGGTTATACGTACTGAAAATAAATTCATTTTGTCAACTGTCAATATGACAAGTTTCTGTTTTGTTTGTATTCCTGGTAACTATAGTAATAAGGATGCATTTAATATGTTTTTAGCGCGTTGCCATTGAAAAATTTTCATAACAATAGTAGAAAAATATATTTATTCATTTATGAGTAAGATTACTGAATCTTAATCATAATTATTATATATTGAAACTAATCCTAATGCAAAATAAAATCAAGTATGCACGAAGGTCATTACTATATAGTAAAAACATAATTCATTATTTTCTACTTTAGGTTTTTAAATGTAATTTAACGTACAGATTTCCATGGCGCTAAATAACATTTTAATCAAATATTAACAAACTGTAACCTCAAACATTTTTAGCACGGCGTGAAGTTAACAACTGACGTATTAAGCATAGACTGAAGTTAGCTTTCTGCATTGTAACTCAATCTTACTTTTAACATAGTTCATCAAATCTAATATTTTGTTGTTGTTTTATTTTGGTGTGATAGAAAAAGTATAGTTTTATATATACTCATAACTAAACAGGCGTTTATTTAAACTTGTTACATAAATTTTAATTCCTGCTTTTCTTATATATTTTCGCTTGCGTTTATTCTAAGAACATGATAGGCTATCCGAGTACTACCTACACTTTAATTACAAATATATTTCCGAAATCAACTATAAATAATATAGCTTAAAGTTGCCAGCCCAGAATTGTAGAATAGGGATAAAGGTTTTCTAATTTCAAGAAGTCATGCTGAATCGAAAGCATATTAATTTTAATTAAAATTAAAATGATACAAATGTCGAGAAGACATCATCGCTAAGATCGACAAAGAGTCTACATTATGGTTAAAACTTAGAATCTGCTTCTCATTTTCGTCGTTATTTCAAGTCGCAGAATGAAATTGATGTCAAAATTAATTTGCGTCGAAGTTTCAAGCGTAATTGAAATTTCTCACAGCAGATGGCGAGTATTGTAAAATAATACATCACATTTCCATCATAACGTTTAATATATTACTAATGGATGCTTTATGCACAGAAGCGTAGATAAATTTAAACTTTAGAATGGAAACAATTTACGCAGAGTACATAATCAATTCAAATAATTCACAGCTCGACGACGACACATGTCTCTCGACAAATTTATTTATTTATTTGTTTCTTTGTACAACAGGAATGAGGTCAGTGATCATGATCATATTAAAAAAAAAGTAAATTAAATATATATAAATAAATAAATATATCATGACGCCTTTTACCCATTACTGGGTGTGGCACTCTGCCGAAGCAGATCTCGATAAGAGATATATTTCTATGCGTGAAGTGCGGTTACCAGCCGTCAAATCAAAGATGTTAGTGGAGGAGGAGCCACAGGGGTAGATTTAATTTGGTGAAAATTGTTTGCCGGATGTGGAGATCGAACCAGGGTTCTCAAAATCCACAGGCCGACTCGATACCACTAAGCCACCTAACCCATTAAATATAAATAAATAAATATATCATCACGCCTTTTACCCATTACTGGGTGTGGCACTCTGCCGAAGCAGATCTCGGTAAGTGATATATTTATAAGCGTAATGTGCAGTTACCAGCCGTCATATCACGGCCCCAAATATGTTAGTGGAGGAGGAGCCGCAGGGGTAGATTTAATTTGGAGAAAATGTTTGTCGGCTGTGGGGATCAAAACAGGGTTCTCAAGGTCCACAAGCCGACTCGATACCACTGAGCCACCTACCCCATTATATAATATGAATAAAGGTACAATGAATGTTTCAAGAGTTCGTGCCAGGGCCGTCTTTACCCGGGGGTTCAAGGGGTGCGAGTGTACCTGGGCGCAGAGTCCTAGGGGGCGCAAACAAGCCGAGCGCTAGAAATTTCGATATTTCATTAAACCCTAACTCATACAATGCCACCGTTTCGTACACTTTGTTAGGTCAAATGCATGCACAAAATAAAAATATAGGCACCAATAATAAATTATTTTATTAAACACACCTCATACCGCTATCGGCACTTGTTACACCGCTCACAATGTGCTAGTTAAAATAGCTCTTATTACTACACACCTAACAATTACCGAAACTGCTCGTCCACGTCCCCGAAAAAGACATTTTAATTACGAGGCTACAGCTGAGCCTATTTTAGACCCAATAAAAAAATTTAAAATATTATTTTATTTTATTTACTTGACACGGCTATCTCGAAATTAAATGAGAGATTCAAGTTGCTAATGGATCAGAATAATAATAATAATCAGAATAGTCAACGGCCATGGCTCAACTCGTTGGAACTGATCTATGCGATAACGCGAGTTAAGCAACGTTGCGCGCGGGGAGTATTTGGATGGGTGACCGTCCCGAGAAACCCGCGTTGCTATTGACTCTAAGATCTAAAACGCAGGATCAGGGCGTAATGGCGGCATATGACCTTAGCAGTTGGTCCGCCAGGAAGCCAGAATAAAAAAAATAAAAATAATAATAATCAGAATAAATTGGTACCTATTAAATAATAATATAAAATGAAGCATTACTGATGTATTTTTTCCGGGCTTTTAAATAGAATAAAAATAAGTAGATTTTTAATTTTTTATAATTTATTGTTTTATGTGTATAATTTAAGAATTTTGAGAAATAAATAAATGAAACATTAAAAATTACATTGCGTTTTTTTTGTTGACAAGAGCCGGGACGCAGGCTGACCACCCCGCACCCCGGCTCAGAAAATGCTTAAGACGGCCCTGGTTCGTGCTACCCTATTTATACAGTATAAAATTATTTACATATGGACTAGATATTAGTTTACTTTTTATTTCCTCTGTGCTTAATTTAATTAATACACCAAATTAATTTAAATTAGACAATGTTCAGATGGTTCAAATACAATTAATTCCAATAAAAATATATATAACAGGCACATTTGAAGCTACTCTCTTCTTTTGATGTTTCCATATTGTAATTATCCAAAACAAAATTTCCTTTCTGGTTGAACAAACAAACGATCAAACCAAATTAATATAAACTTCCACTCAGTTGAACATTCGAAAAACTTGCTGATATCATTAATTTCACCTTACATAAATGTACTCTACAGTTTGAAAAGTTCCATAATTCGACATTCAACCCTTTTGTAGACATACAATCCAGACAGACAATTGTTTCAAACAAAAGCTAGCGTTTGTGGTCGCGAAGTTACCTGACAAAGTATTCAGAGTTAGACACAGATCCAGTAAAGCGAACAACAAACTTATACTTAAATTTGATTAGAACTATGGAGTTAGTTCCTTTGCGAGTGACAGGGTTGGTAACAATGAAACGAGCAAACTAGGATCATTAGCTGGTCGTAGACGGCCGCGGACGAAGAGAGAATAAATTTTCAAAACTTATTTTTCATCCTGCTTTGAATTTTAAATAATTTCAAACCGTAATCTTATTTGATAACAAAGGGAGAAAACACAGGTAATAAAAAGAAGTTTATACATAATAGCAAATGAGATAATAATTACGTTTTCTAAAATCATTATAATACAATAACAACAAAGACAAAATTAATTGTCATTCATGCACTTGGTGAGACTAGGTATAATAAAAAATATTAAATAAAACTCTAGGCAAAGTCTCACAAAATTCAGCCTCCGAGTCACCTTATGAGGGCATCGTCGGAGGCCGGCCAGCACAGTTAGTAACCATGGACGCGTTTCGCTCTTGTTAGAGCTCATCAGCATGGTATAACTCACTTCTTCTCCTAGAACAAAGTTCATGTGAAGAAGCTGGTGACGAAGAACTGTGCCAGCAGAGAATAAGATCTCGAACAAACGGTAAGATGACATGAGAAATTCTGTCGAACCATTAATGCCATCTACCGAAAAAA
Organism: Pterostichus niger; assembly: GCA_947425015.1. NCBI lineage: Eukaryota > Metazoa > Arthropoda > Insecta > Coleoptera > Carabidae > Pterostichus > Pterostichus niger. Next base: position 13,585,055 of record OX380346.1, on the reverse strand, counting down.
ATGAAAAGCTAAGCAATAGCAATTTAAATAACAACAAAGACAAAATTAATTGTCATTCATGCACTTGGTGAGACTAGGTATAATAAAAAATATTAAATAAAACTCTAGGCAAAGTCTCACAAAATTGAGTTATACCATGCTGATGAGCTCTAACAAGAGCGAAACGCGTCCATGGTTACTAACTGTGCTGGCCGGCCTCTGACGATGCCCTCATAAGGTGACTCGGAGGCTGAATTTTGTGAGACTTTGCCTAGAGTTTTATTTAATATTTTTTATTATAATACAACCTCAACAAACGAAAGACGTTAAATAAAATAAAAAAGACAAATAATTGTCCATGTTGCTAATACATAGTGAAACCAATTCAATAATAAAAATCAAATGATACCTTTTCTAAGTTCCACAAAACTTAGAAAAGTTTTTATATGAAAGACGTTAATGTTTTTTCGAGGGTAACGCCAATGAAGGCTTAGATTTTAAGGGACAATAGTTATTTACGTAACAAGACTTGAAAGTGATACTTTACTGAGTGAGTAATCATATTTCAGAAAGAGACATAGGCGAACAATAGAAACTTGAGAGACCATTTTCAGGGTTTGTTACATTTATTTTTTTGCATCACCAATGACACATTTTTCATGAAAGATATTGGAGCAAAATGGAAACATTCATTTTCAGATCTCTTTTGTAATTTAAGAATCGGTTAAGTTTTATAGATCCCTCTGCTCGTATTTTCCGATCTAGATCGATAAAGACGGATTTTTCGAAATCGAAAAATAAGTTTGTAACACGTCTCCAATGAAAACGCGAGAAAAAGATAATAAATGTGCGGTTACTTCAATAGTTATCAGGGATACAAACAAAATAGAAACTTGTCATATTGACAGTTGACAGAATGAATTTATTTTCAGTACGTATACATTTTTTAATAACTTAAGACGCAATCGTAGAAAAAAATTATGTGTGTATCACGAGCGTCAATTGTCTTTGTTGTCTTGATTTACAAAAACAAAATAGTTATTTATGCAATTGGTGTTAAAAATGTCACTTTATTGTACGACGGAGAAGCCTACGTTCTCGCGCGTTTTTTTTTTTAATTTATGTTATTAAAATTATGATATTTCTATTCGTCGTTTCCAACGTAATGAAGGTACATAAAAGTTTATCCACCTGCAAATAATTTTCTTTTCTGTTTATTCGATGACAAACATACAAAAGTGACGTTTCTAAACGAGATAAATTATTAATAAGAGAATGAAAATGAATTGAAAATAATTCAACACATTTTTGTAAAGATACCAGAAGCTGTAGAATTCAAGTCACTACTGCCAAATGGCAACAAGTTTGAGACAGAAATTGGAGAATTATTTTCTAATTTATCAAACTCTTGAATAATATTTATGTAAATTTTTTTGACTCACAAATTACTTCAAACAAAGGAATTTTGCTTTAGACGTTGACAATTATTAATAAATAAAAAATAAATATATCATCACGCCTTTTACACATTACTGGGTGTGGCACTCTGCCTAAGCAGATATCGGTAAGTGATATATTTTTTCGCGTGACGTGCGGTTACCAGCCGGCAAATCACGGCTCCAAAAGATATTAGTGGAAGGAGAGCCACAGGGGTAGAGTTATAAATAAATAAATAAATAAATATGTCATCACGCCTTTTACCCATTACTGGATGTGGCACTCTTCCTAAGCAGATCTCGGTAAGTGCTGTTACTAGCCGTCAAATCACGTCCCCCATAGATATTAGTGGAGAGGGAGCCACAGGGGTAGATTTAAATTGGTGAAAATTGTTTGTCGGCTGTAGGGATCGAACCAGGGTTCCCAAGATCCACCTACCCCACAAAAAATAATAATAAATATTGTAACAATTATATGAAAAATAAAACAAATGCTACAGTGATTATTCTTCGGATTAATGACAACAACTTTATTTTCATTATAATAATGTCAGGATTGGTTAAAACATATTCACGTGAGAATTAATAAAACATTTCATTGACTTTAAGAAACGTTAAAAAATAATCTCTAAAACAATTTAGAAACATTTGACAATGATGCTGATTGTTTTGAAAATAGCTTACCTACTGTTTCTGTAAAACCGAATAACTGACCAACTTTTCTGTTAGTAAACATTTCCACAAAAGCTAAAGGCTTAAAATTCCAAACCATTTAAGGATTAAAAACATTTCATAAAAGTATTTCTCCAATAAAGCTTAACATCAAAGCATCAAACATTTTTCCAGAAAATCAACAACACAAACAACTGTGAATCGGTCTACGTTACTACATTCTATGGCATGCTATGCGATCAACGTCAGAACAACGCACCACGCTGAAAAGATAAAACCATCAGCGCATCTTTCAGCATTAACCTTTCAGCGTTCAGCGCCTGAAAGCTGGAGACTGAGAGATTATTTATCATTTTGTACAGAGAATACAGAGCCGGGAATTCAGAGTTTTGTGGATCGTAACAGGCTAGGTTTATTGAATTCGTTTTTTAAATCGTTGATTTATTACACGGCGAAAGTTCTTTTAGAAGGGTGTTTTCAAACTTTATACGGTCTTTTGATATAGTTTTCTTTTCTATTGAATATTCCAGAAAAGTATGCTTGTTTAAAATAATATATTATCAATCAACTCATAGTAATAATAAGAGCGAAACGCGTCTATGGTTACTAACTGTGCTGGTCAGCCTCTGACGATTCCCTCATAAGGTGACTTGGAGGCTGAATTTTGTGAAACATAGCCATGTGTTTATTTAATATTTTTTATTAAACTCATAGTTACTTATTAACTTACATCTTATGCCTTTTTAGCTTGCGGAGATAGCATCCAATCTTTTTTATATGTTACTTATTTACTACGATTACCCTGCAAACTTATACAGGGTGTTTTACAATAACATCCTCATATAGTACTCAACATATAGAATATGAAACAGAAATATTTTTTACAAATATTACAAAATTATTTGCACTCTACATAAAGTAAGTATGGGGTAGGTGGCTCAGTGGTATCGAGTCGGCCTGTAGATCTTGAGAACCCTGGTTCGATCCCCACAGTCGACAAACAATTTTCACCAATTTAAATTTACCCCTCAGGCTCCTCTCCAATAATATCTTTGGGGGCCGTGATTTGACGACTGCTAACCGCACTTCACGCGAAAAAATATATCACTTACCGAGATCTGCTTAGGCAGAGTGCCACATCCAGTAATGGGTAAAAGGCGTGATGATATATTTATTTATTTATTTATAAAGTAAACATTTCTAGTAGGTACCACTAGGTTAAAAGTGAATTCTAATATATTAATAATGAAATTATAATTAAAAAATTTTATGAGACATAGCCAAGTGTTTATTTTATACTTTTTATTAAACCTTGTTTCACCAAGTGTTGGATGACAATTAATTTTGTCTTTGTTGTTATTTAAATTGCTATTGCGCAGCTTTTCTGTTTTTTCGGTAGATGACATGACCCGCTCCACAGAACTTCTCATGTCATCTTACCTGTTGTTAGAGATCTTATTCTCTGCTGGCACAGTTCTTCGTCACCACCTTCTTCACATGAACTTTGTTCTAGGTGAAGAAGTGAGTTATACCATACTGATGAGCTCTAATAAGAGCGAAACGCGTCTATGGTTAGTAACTATGCTGGCCAGCCTCTGACGATGCCCTCATAAGGTGACTTGGAGGCTGAATTTTGTGAAACATAGCCAAGTGTTTATTTTGTACTTTTTATTAAACCTTGTTTCACCAAGTGTTGGATGACAATTAATTTTGTCTTTGTTGTTATTTAAATTGCTATTGCGCAGCTTTTCTGTTTTTTCGGTAGATGACATGACCCGCTCCACAGAACTTCTCATGTCATCTTACCTGTTGTTAGAGATCTTATTCTCTGCTGGCACAGTTCTTCGTCACCACCTTCTTCACATGAACTTTGTTCTAGGTGAAGAAGTGAGTTATACCATACTGATGAGCTCTAATAAGAGCGAAACGCGTCTATGGTTAGTAACTGTGCTGGCCAGCCTCTGACGATGCCCTCATAAGGTGACTTGGAGGCTGAATTTTGTGAAACATAGCCAAGTGTTTATTTTGTACTTTTTATTAAACCTTGTTTCACCAAGTGTTGGATGACAATTAATTTTGTCTTTGTTGTTATTGAAATTATAATTATAAATACTACAATAGTCCATTTATTCATCATACACCATCAGATAAATGCCTATTAATAGTGCTGCATTTGTATTGAAAGAAAATTCTACACAATTGCAGTTAAACACTCTATTGTAAGAGTGGAAACGAATCAATAAGATAAGAAAGGAAGTGACTGTCGATCTGCGCTAGTTTCCACACAATTGCAGTTAAATACTCCTTTATAAGATCAGGAAACGAATCAAAAGATAAGAAATTAAATCATGAAATATACAAAAAGTTCCAGATTCAGTTAGTGAATAATGTTATCTATTTTTATTTGTTTTAAGTTAAATATTTGCTCGGTGTAAGCATGTGCATTTTTCCATTTGCTTACCCCAGTATAAGTCGGATGTAATATAGGTTTGGAGAGAGAAAAAGACATTTAAATGACGCCGGAAAAACAATTCGAGATCAACGTAGTCTAACAAGTAACACTACCCAACTGTCACTCACCGATTTAAATGAAACTTGGCACACTAATAGAACTCCAATAATATTGAACCCATATTTTATTTTCATCCGTAAGTTGATTTTTAGGGGTACAAACCACCCCTGAAAGGTGGTAAAAGCAAGAATCGCCATAAATGATATTAAATAATACCAAAATATTACGCGTTCAACATAGGTTACCCAGGGGATTTTGAGATCGCCAAAATCTATTTTCGGGGTCATTTTGATCATATGCACTTTTTAAGAGGTTAGAAAAAAAGATGGGGGGATGAAATTACGATATTCAACTGAAATAGAGTTTTAGGTTCAAAACTAGTTAATCGGAGGTTTTTGGGATCGCTGAATTTATTTTCGAGGGTACCCCTGGGTAACCAATGTTGAATGCGTAATATTTTGGTATTAATTAATTTCACTTATGGCGATTCCTGCTTTTACCAACTTTCAGGGGTGGTTTGTACCTCTAAAAAGCAACTTCCGGAAGAAAAAAATAGGAGTTCAATATTTCTTAGAATTCTATTAGTGTGCCAAGTTTCATTTAAATCGGTGAGTGACAGTTCGGTAGTGTTATTTGCAAGTCGAACGATGCTATGCTAGGATCAAAAAGTCATGGATATAAATACAGGCGTCGGTCGAATTTTTCTTTCTAAATTAATAATACAAATTCATTTTTCTACGATTGCTACGAAAAGTTGAAAATTACTTTCTCATTTGTCATTGTAAAGTTGATGTTTTCTATGGAACAATTGAAAAATAACGCGCGTCTTCAATGGCAACGCGCGAAATAAATTGATTATATCGCATCAAATATTTGATACAAATGTAAATTTCTTTTATAACATTAATAGTACCGCTGATTTGATAGTTATTTTTAATATGTTAATAATTACATTATAAATATATCATCACGCCTTTTATCCATTACTGGATGTGGCACTTTGCCGTGGCAAATCTCAGTGAGTGATATATTTTTTAGCGGAAAATGCGATTACTAGCCGTCAAATGATGGTCCCCACAGTTGTTAGTGAAGGAGGGGCACAGGAGAATCGAACCCGGGGGTTCTCAAATTCACAAGCCGACTCAATACCACTGAGCCACCTACCCATAATAATAAAAGTTACATTATAAATAATACAATAGTCAATTTATTCACTCATATATGATGTTGTTTAATGAAACAACAGAACGCACCCGTTATCGATGAAAATTAGAGGCTTCTCTATTTCCACCGAAGATCTCATCGATGAAACGAACGTATCTCATTTCACTCGTATCTTTTGTATCTCATTTCACAGTAGCCTATTTTTTAAATTTAGTTTTCTTCTAAACTTTAGAAGCTTTTATTGTTTGTCAATGAAGGGTACGTTCTGTCATCGATGAAAATTAGAGGCTTCTCTATTTCCATCGAAGAGCTCATCGATGAGACGAACGTATCTCATTTCACTCGTATCTTTTGTATCTCATTTCACATTAGCCTATTTTTTAAATTTAGTTTTCTTCTCAACTTTAGAAGCTTTTATTGTTTGTCAATGAAGGGTGCGTTCTGTTGTTTCATCGAAGAGCTCACCGATGCTCTTCGATGCTCTTCGACCAGTCTGCCATAGGCATTAGTTGTGTCGGCCAATGCCCCTAAAAATGTACATTTCAAGAACCATGTTTTTAATGTTGCGAATTTTTGTTCTATATTTAGTACGTCATATAAATTTGAATGTTTTTCCGAAATATAAAAACACGTTTTATATTTACTGAACAAAATACAAAAACAATAATTAATCTAATGGTTTAATTCCTTCCACGTAGGTTTTTCTCTTTGTGAATAATATTATTTTAAAAAACGTTGAGTACTTAACTCATTTATTGTTTGCGACGGCATTAACATTCTGTAGAGATGTAAAATCCTTAGGATTAAAATTTACAAAACAATTTTTATTTAATTAAAATTAAATACTTAACTTTTAGAATTTATATTTTTTAACATTAAAGAGGAAAATAAATATTAAATTAAGGTTTTAATTCAACTTTACATATAAAAGCTTGACTATGACATATCTCGACACATTTTTTAACGTAAAGTAGGGTTATCAATTGTTACATTTTAGCTCCCGGAAATGGCAATTTACATGCAGAGGGAGTCAAAGTAATTTCAAGGAACAAAAATGTCTGTTGTTAACTTTATACAATTTAATTTAACTCAAGTTTATAATTTTAATAGTTATTTGTATTCCTAGGCCGTGAAATGAGGGTTTAGTGTATCGAGGCAGACGTCATTCTGAGAACGCCACACACAATATTTTTTAATGAAACTACGTTACAAATACAATATTTATAACAAATTTTAAGATATAGACTGATTTCAATGAGATAGATGGCTCAGTAGTATCCAGGTTCGATTGCAACAGCCGACAAACAATTTTCACCACATTTAAATTATCACTGAAATCGTTGGGGTTGGAACATGACGACTGGTAACTGCACTTCAAGCACATAAATATATTATTTACCAAGAACTGATACGACAGAGTACCATACTTAGTATTGGGTAAAAGACGTGTGATATATTTTTATTTATAAACATGATTTGTAACTAAAACAATGGCAATCTTGTTTAAAATATATTTGCAACAAAAATGCTGATTTAGTGGGGTAGGTGGCTCAATGGTATCATTTTTTATCGTTTTTTCACCATAAAAAATATTTATCGTTTCTCAAATTTTTTTAGATTTTCCCTCTTTCCATCCAAACGAGATGTTAGGATGAGGTTGAAATTTGCAAATCAATTACAGTCTTTTTTATGAAAAAATGGAGGTTTTCATTTTTGAAACTCACCACCTACCAGGGGGTAGGGGATATGTTTGTACACCATGCCTGAATAATTTTAAGAAAAATTAAAAATACGTGTTTTGTATCTTGTCATCGAATGCTTCGTTCTCGAGATATTTAAGCGTTTCCAGATTTTTTGAACATTCTGTATTTATTTTTATTTTTTGTATGTGTTGTAGGTGGCTCAGTGGTATCGAGTCGGCCTGTGGATCTTGAGAATCCTGGTTCGATCCCCACAGCCGACAAACAATTTTCACCTAATTAAATCTACCCCTGTGACTCCCTCATCACTAGCATCTATGGGAGCCGTGATTTGACGGCTGGTAACCGCACTTCACGCGAAGAAATATATCACTTACCGAGATTTGCTAAGACAGAGCGCCACACCCAGTAATGTAAGTAAGGTAAAAGGCGTGATGAAATATCACACAAATAACCGTTCGCAGCCTAGATACACAAATAACAATTTTTTTACATTTATTATTTGACATCAATAAGCGTTCAATTTTTCGATTTAATAGTACTAGTTCAATAAAGTGCCATTTATGGACACTAAACACTGTCATAAATCAAGAAGTTGTAAACAATCATTTTTTACTATCAAGGCTGTAAAAGTAATATTTTACTACCCGTAAAACGTCAATAAAATCAAACTTAAATATAATGTCAATTCGCAAAAAAGTTACTTTAAAATTAAAATCCAACGAAATTCGTTATAATTTTATATTTTTAATTAATAATTTAATCATTTGTTCCCAAGTATGTCGGTGTACTTAACGTTACGAATATTCCGAGTTCGAATCCCACTCAAACTACAAATATATGAACTACCATACTGCGGTTCCGAAAGTCCAAACCTATATTGTAATTTGGATTAAGTTACTGTTGTACAGAGTGGCATAAATAAATAAATAATTAAAATGTAAACAACAGAATCACTTGACATAGCTTATACTTAAATCTAAAATTACGAAAACACGCCCTACTTATATCGCCTCAATTTTCAGTGAAATTCCGTCAGCATATTCTCGAAAACCGATTTCCTCACTCTTTGTATCACATTAAAACAACAAAAACAAACAGCGTACAAAGTATACAAAGTCTAATCACATTAAGAACGTATTTACAAGAGCCATTCTCTTCACCTAATTCTCACTTCCGGCCGTAGGTGGCGTCGCCGTCGCTTGAAGCTTTCCGACGCTACCCGATGAGAGATAGGTGGATTATATTGTACAAGTATAGGAGCTTTCTAGATTGAAGACATGTAAATATTGTAATTATAGCTAGAAGGCATTGAAACTAACTTTTGTTTTATGGTAACCTTGCCTTTTCAACTTTTACATGAGAGTTTATGAGGTAATTTTATATGGTAAGTAAGTTTATTAGTGAAATAAAACGTAGCTTTTAAAATTTATTTATTATTAAATTTTAATTACCGGTGAAAAGGTAATCAAATCTCACAGCTTGTCATCTTCTTTTAACCATAACTAATAGTGCTATTCTATAATTTTCTATAACGCTACAGATCTGTAAATATGAACAAAAGCGCATCATATTTGATTGTCAAATGGCATTAAATGTATTGGTCAATAAAAATCTATGCGCTTTTGTACAAATTTACAGAACTGTAGTGTTATAGAAAAGTACAGAATAGCACCATAAGTGTCTTTTATTAAACAACGAATTTTTCTGTTATACAAAATATCGTGTATATCACGTGAATAAAATATCATTATCGCTCTCGGCATTTCAAGTGATATATATATATATATATATATATATATATATATATATATATATATATACTCGTATATATATATATAAACTACTATTATTTATTGAACTTGAACATTATTTGTTGTTTATTGCTAGGATACCACGAATATAAACAAATCTATAAAGATCGGGGCATTATAATTCCTAACACCCGATCATCATTAACTTTACGTATACGCATTACTATTATCGCAATTATTATAAATTAAAACTAATTTTACATGTCTTGTCACCAAAAGCCCTCGGAGCGAATATTGTCACCCTTTGGGCATTATCAACTGCATAACGCCCTTGGGGTATAAATAATTATTGCAGACCGTTACCATTAGAATTGCCGATCTTTTTATGGGGTAGGTGGCTCAGTAGTAACAAGTGATCTGGAGAACCCGGGTTCGATTCCCACAGACGGCAAACAATTTTCACTACGTTAAAACTACCCCTGTGGCTCTCCCTCCACTAACATCTTTGGGGGCCGAGATTTGACGGCTGGTAACCGCACTTCATGCGAAGAAATATATTACTTACCGAGATCTGCTTACAGCAGAGTGCCACACTCAGTAATGTGTAAAATGCGTGATGATATATTTATGTATTTATTTATATATTTTTATGTATACCTAAGTCTAGTTAAAAGTATCTTTACAGCCCTCGCTATGCTCGTGTTATAATCTATAGCCTTAATCTTCTAAGGGCTCTTAGTATTCATAAAACAAATAAATCGTTAATATAATATTTTTCGACTTAATTTACAAAAATATATGATAATTATGAAATCAATATTTAAAATAGCAAAAATACTAATTAATATAATATTTAAAATGAAACTAGCAATAATTCTAGATTTTTTTTATTATATGTATATATCGGACCAACTACTAAGGTTATATGTCGAATATATCCTTTGTAAATGGCCATCACGAGGGACAAAATTCTAGATTTATTAAGAGGCTTGTGAATAGCTCTAAAATATCAATTGTCAATCAGGAATAATGATGTGAGTTGGGTAAATACCCAATGGGTAGGTAAATAAAATTTGGATATTTACCCGGTATTTACCCGAGGTTATATTTACCTACCCAATTGTACAAATTGTAAGTTTATTTTTGATCAGTGTCGTGCAGTGTAATTTACTAAGTCTGAACAGAAATTATCTGCAACTAGAAGTCTACATTCCTTTTAAAATAAATTCTATAAACATAATATAATACATGTCTAAATGTGTATTTTTTTTTATTTCTGTATTTATTTGATTTAATAAAGAAAATATTTTTTAATAACGTACTTTTATGTGACTTTTTTTACAATGATATTGCAAACCCATATTCTTACTATTTGTCACTAAATTTATACCCACTTGTGGGTAAATACCCGAGTATTTACCCTGAGTATTTACCTTGAAAAATAAATACCTGGGTATCTTGTATCACTAATCAGGAATAAAAATTAAACTAGCTAACTTCAAATTTAATGTACTTTCTGAAACGGCCTGTTATTATTTATGTAGGTACAAATATTGATCATAAAATATTGGCGACTGCTGGTCCAAAGCTCAAAGTTGCAAACTGCAGGACTTAGTAGTGAACTTGGTTTCTTATCTAAAGTTCTCCTTAAAATCAATACTGTGGTGTAGACTGAAACAACACACGAAAGTACAGATTTTCCTTCCTGAATATGGACACGGAAAACGAACAAAAAAGAACATGTATTTTCAGATTTTGTAAAAAGTGTATGAACAATTTTACATGTGTTTTATAGCTCATAAAAACAGATTTACGGAGGGTAAATAACGAACTCGTTAAAACTTAAAATTACATTAATATTCAGTGTTAAACGAAAGTCGGGGTCTACAGTTCATTTCATTTAGGAAGAGGTACAACATTGAATACAACGTTATTTATTTAGTTTGGTATCATTTACATTTAGTGCATTTTAAAACAAAACAAAGGCATACATACTTGTATGTACGAAAGTAAGAATTTTTGTTTACACTTTATATTCATAAGCGGTCCATTATTAAACCGAAAACAATTTTATAAAGAAAAGCTATTGTAAGGCTCTGTTTGGTAACTTTTTATTTTGTTAGTTTGGTACTACTATGCAGCCATATATTAACTGTAATTTCAAAATTATAACTTCAAATATTTTTAAATGTTCGTTATAACAAATTGAAATATTTTAAACAAGAAATTTTATAATGTAATTTTTAAGAAAACTTAATAAAAACGTCAATATAAAACGATATTATAATTTATTAAACTATAACATAACTTCGATCCCCACAGACGACAAACAATTTTCACCAAAATTAAATCTACCCCTGTGGCTCCTCCTCCACTAATATCTTTGGGGGCCGTGATTTGACGGCTGGTAACCGCACTTCACGCGAAGAAATATATCACTTACCCAGATCTGCTATGGCAGCGTGCCACACCCAGTAATTGGTAAAAGGCGTGATGATATATTTATTTTATTATATTTTATAACTTCAAAACTTAAATTATCAAAATATAACATCTTTATTTTCAGATTTTATATATACAGGGTGAGTCTGGGAAGACGCCCCCCCCTTTAACTTTTTTATTATGAGTAATAGAAAAAAATGGTTCATATGAAAGTTTTATTATTTTAAATATACTATTTGATGGCAGATGTAGATATTTTTTATAAAGTCAGGTTTACAAGATATGACTATCAACTTTTATTTTTTAAATAGCAACCTATAATTATTTTACTAAAATAAAAACCGCCATTTTTTTCTCTTTTCAACGGTGTATTAGTTTTTATTAATGTATCTGAAAAAATTCGAGAAAAATAAGAAAATTGAGAAATACTAGAAATAATTTTTATACAAATATTATAGGTGGCTATGTGAAAATAATTTGTTTTAAGTTGTTTTTGTTACTGAATTTGTTGCTTTAGTTTGTTAAGTTGTATAACACTGTTACATTTTGTTTATTTTCACATAGCCACCTATAATATTTGTATAAAAATTATTTCTAGTATATCTCAATTTTCTTATTTTTCTCGAATTTTTTCAGATACATTAATAAAAACTAATACACCGTTGAAAAGAGAAAAAAATGGCGGTTTTTATTTTAGTAAAATAATTATAGGTTGCTATTTAAAAAATAAAAGTTGATAGTCATATCTTGTAAACCTGACTTTATAAAAAATATCTACATCTGCCATCAAATAGTATATTTAAAATAATAAAACTTTCATATGAACCATTTTTTTCTATTACTCATAATAAAAAAGTTAAAGGGGGGGGCGTCTTCCCAGACTCATCCTGTATACAAGGTGTTTCACAACTTAGAGCAAAAAATTAAAGGGTATATTCTGTACGACGTGCTGATCATGAAACAAAAAGATTTTTTTTTTAAATCGCATAACTATTTTCCATGTTTACCAGTCCAAAATTGTTCGTTGCCACTGCCACTGGGTGGATGTTAAAGTTATTAATTAAATAAAATTATATTATAAATAACTGCTAATAATTGAATTGTGTAATTATTCTTTCGTAGTTGATACCTACTTCATTGTTTGTGTTTAATAGGAAAGCGATTCCAGTGCAGTACTACAAAAAATGTTTTAGGTTAACAACCCTTAATTTTTCGAATTTAAAAAAAAATTCTTTTTGTTTCATGATCAGCATGTCGTACAGAATATACCCTTTAATTTTTTGCTCTAAGTTGTGAAACAGCCTGTATATGTGTAATTTGTAAGAAACTTAATTACTATCTATACACATGTGAGGTAAACAGAAAAGTGTGAAAATATTTGATGCCTTAAAAATTTCAGTATATCTTCTGAATTTACAGTTGAATAACGTTAATATTTATTCTACAGCGTTACCACATGTCACATGAATATATCCCTAGATTTAGTTCGATCTTATTTGCGATTGAAATTGTAAAATTTCGATGAAATAAATAAAGCAAAGTAAAAACTATTTCATGATGTCCCTAGGTAATTGTTATCCAAAATAAAATGATAGAACTATATTTGTCTTAGTTTTATTCATATATGCGCATAGGTCTACTTTGCTGACGTATAAGTTGGTAATCGTGGTGACATTTGTAAATTGTCATAACGTGATGTCATTTCTACGAGCCGTGAGATAACCCTTATACTCAGTTTTAGACCGAAGTGTCATTTTTAAAGATTTCTCTGCGCCAAGGCAAGAATATAATTATATTTTAACATTGAGTAATATTTAAAATAAATATTAGTTGAATTTTCAAAATACTGAATTGATTTCCTCATTTACTTTTACAAAAGAAATAATTAATTAAATGAGAAGCAGAAATATTCTGATAACCCTGAATTTTGAACCTGGGACCTTTTGAACTTCGAACAAATGCTTCAACAAACTGAATATAATTTAAATCTGCATTGTAGGATGTACGTATAAGCTACTCAAGCTATAGCTTAGGGCCCCCACTTTCTTTGGGGGGAGGGAGGTCCCAAAAAATTGTCCAAGTAAGCAAATAGCATATATGGTACTGACATAGAATATCTGGACTTATAAAGGGCCCCATATCTCAAATAGCTTAGGGCCTTATCAAGTCTAAATCCGGCCCTGTAAATCTGTTACCATTCAAATTAATAATATAGAGTAGGTGGCTCAGTGGTATCGAGTCGGCCTGTGGATTTGAGAACCCAGGTTTGATTCCTACAGGCGACAAACAATTTTCACCATGTTAAAACTACTCCTGTGGCTCCCCCTACACTTACATCTTTGAGGGCCGTGATTTGACGGCTGGTAACCGCACTACACACGAATAAATATATCACTTACCGAGATCTGCTTGCACAGATAATTTATCAGTATGAGTATTTCTTTTACTAAATGTACGTAAACACAACACTATTACATAAATATTTGTAGTAAAACCTCAACTCTCTCCCACTTATCTGATATTTTTTGCACCTCCCTGAAAAACATTCTGCTGGCGCCTATGTGGTAATCCCATTTCACGTGCATATTACATACCAAAGTTTGCCACAGCAGAGTGTCGTAACCCAATAATAGGTAAAAGGCGTGATGATATATTTATTTTGAATTATTCTAAAACCCAAGAAAAACTGAACTGTCGGTGAAAATAAAAATGCTATTGGCAGAAAAGCGACAGAATACCAATCTTCTTACATAGATATCAAAAAATTTGATTACAAGAATAGGGACTACGTTCAAAAATAAAGAAAAAAGATTGAATCGCATAGTTCATCAATACGCACGAGCTGTTATGGATCCGCAGATTGAACATTCTCCTCACAAGTACAAAACTAAAAGAGTTCAATTTATATCTAGAAATACAACTACGTCTTAGTGGTTCGTTTTCTGCTACTGACTGCTATATAGTAATTGGGATTAATTTCCTTGTTGTGCAGTATATCAAATAAATAAATAATCAATGATGGAACAATAAATATTTTAAGCTTGTCGATTTACTGAATTGTACATAATTTTGTGGTTTATTATTTCTGAAAATATTTGAATTGATAAACCGTTTGTTAGACACATTCTTTTGTGATATAATTTAATTATATACTATACGATATAGGATAATTGTCGGCGTCAAATTATTTTAGGTTTTTTTTAAATGTATTATACATGAAAAAATAGACAAAAAATTTATATTTCTAATTAAGTACACATATTTTAAATATTTATAACATAAAAATTTAATGGGGTTGGTGGTCCAGTGGTATTTAATCGTACTGTGGATCTAGAGAATCCTGGTTTGATCCCCACAGCCGACAAACAAGTTTCACCAATTTAAATCTACCCCTGTGGCTCCCCATCTACTAACATCTTTCAGAGCCGTGGTTTGACGGCTGGTAACCGCACTTCACGTGAAGCAATATATCACTTACTGAGATCTGTTACGCCGGAGTGCCACATCCAGTAATGGGTAAAAGGCGTGATGATAATATCTATTTTATTTATTTAAATATTTCCTTGCCAAAAATTACAAATATTTTTTAAATATTACAAGTTTTGGTTATTTATACAGGGTGTATCACGAAAAGCGAGTCAGGCGTTAAACATTGGAAAACAATTTTTCCGTGCTCATTGCTTTACATTGTTTAAAAGTAAGTCAAAATATTTGACAAAAAAACCCAATAAATTTTACATTTTGTTTTAATTCTGTGACTAATACTATTAATTTGTAATATTGAAGCATTTTTGTGTAAAATAATTTGAGATGCAATGCGCACGGAAAATTGTTTTTTCCTGTTAAACACCTATGATTCGTTTTTCATGATACACCCAGTAGAACGAACTAAACATTGAAAAACAAATTTAATCGGTTGAAAATTGCAGGAAGAGTTTAAGAAACAAAAAAAGCAAGTGACTGACGACCGAGTAACAACATACATACATACATATATTCAACTATACCAAAGTAAGACTCGTCATCTAAGGATTCTGTCCAGGATATATTTTTCATTATTGCCGATGATACATACACCGCACAACGGATCACTTAAGATGGTCTCTTTAAGAATCGATGATCTTTAAAATACGAGTTTATCCAAATGGATCACCCCTTTACTATAATTTATTTATTTATTTTACGCAGGAACTTAATTCCAATTACAGTACAGGGTCCGCACTCACCGAGCCGCAGGGTGGTAGTTCATATAACTTTAGTTTAAGTAAGATTCGAACTCGGGATCTCCGGATTAGAATTTCTTATCGCTATCCACACCACCGTACTGACGGACTTATGAGACATATTTTCCTGTTGTTCATCGTAGAAAATAAATAAAAATTAAAAAATTAATAAATAAATGCATCATCACGCTTTTTACCAATTACTGAGTGTGGCACTCTGCCGTAACAAATCTCAGTAAGTAATATATTTATGCGCGTGAAGTGCGGTTACCAGCCATCAAATCACTGTCCCAATAGATGAGGGAGATACAGGGGTAGTTTTAATGTATCGGATGTGGGAATTGAACCAGAGTTCTAAAATCCACAGCCACCTACCCCATATAAAATACTGGTATTTATATAAATTTGGTTCCCTTGCGCTAAATGTACTTCCCTAAAAACAATTAAATCAGCAATACCACCTATAAATTCTCTCTCGTATGACCGCAACCCTAATTACGGGGCTAACACCCCATTTTATCCCATATGAGCCAGCCTCGACCACACTCGTGAAATAAAGAGCTGTCGCCTGTAACTGACAATAATAAATTTCCAAAGCAAATCCACTTGACACGACGATTTTACCGATTTTCCCATTTGAATATTCCATAAAAATTTTACTACAGCGCTTGAAAATTCATAGAGGATGTAGATGAGATTGCTAAAGCTATGTAATATGTATTTGACTTTCAAAAGGACAGAATTAAAATGAACAAATTAAAATTATAATTTCATATTGCGTGACGCCGCTCAAAAGTGAACTGGATCTAAAGTTCACATCTGAACTCTAATATTTTTGAAACTATATATTTTTCCTTATTTTGTAACTAGATCATTATCTCATTATCTGTTAATAATTGATAAGGGAATTAATAATATAAGCATACATACATAACATCACTATGCCGGGTGTCTACTTTTTTTCCGAACATAGGAAATTCAATGTTAAAATTTTGATTTAGTGATATCTCTTTACCTATTAATTTTAGAACAAAATTGTACTGAAGAAAAATGTTCAGAATGAAAAATTGCATCCATAGAGTATATATTTCTCACGGCACTCTAATAATTGCTTTAAAGCGTGTATTTTCTTTTGCTTCTAACTCGGACATAAGAAACAATTGAACAACAAACTTATACTCTATGAATACAGTTTTTCATTCTGAACATTTTTGTTGTTCAATTGTTTTTAATGTCCGAGTTAGAAGCAAAAGAAAATACTCGTTTTAAAACAATTATCAGGGTGCCATGAGAAATAAAACAATAATTTGTTTGTTGTGTCTGACATTATTTGACATATTGGATAAGAATAGGAAGCTTACTCTAATTTATTTATTTATTTATTTATTTATTCGAGCATTTAATTTAATAATAAAATAAATTATAGCAACTATTATTTTCTTTTTTCTGCATAATCTAGACAAATAAATACCTATTATTAAGTTATCTGATAATTTGTTTTATTTCTCATGGCACTCTGATAATTGCTTTAAAGCGTGTAATTTCTTTTACGTCTAACTCGGACATTAAAAACAATTGAACAACAAACTTATACTCTATGGATGCAGTTTTTCATTCTGAACATTTTTCTTCAGTACAATTTTGTTCTAAAATTAATAGATAAAGAGATATCGCTAAATCAAAATTTTAACATTGAATTTCCTATGTTCGGAAAAAAAGTAGACTCCCGGTATATCCTTTTAAATGGGGTAACACGCACCCTAGAAACATACAAGGAACATCCACTCATCAGATTTTTCTGTCAAGTTTTGTCGTCGATTAGGAAAAAAATCATTTTCCTATATATTTTGAACTGTATATCATTTTAACGGTATTTTATTGTGTTTATGTTGTTAATTTGCATTTAAAACCACTAATATAATTAATTTTAATTCCATATTATTTAGCAGTCATTCAACAAATTATAGCTATTAACATACCTAGGTATGTTATGAATATCATAACAGCCGCAAATATCAGTAAAGCGAGGATTTTAAGATATCTAAGGCGTGTTATGACTCATAACATCCGTGATTTGTTCAATAGTTTATCGGTTTCAGAATATAAACATGTTAACGTCATTAATAAATATTATTTTTTTAAATTCTTTTATGAATAACGTCATTGTCATCATTTTAGAAGGTGATCAAGTAAGTCTATATGTTTTTATTTAACGCCGTGGATACAATTGTTTTTTTATCATATTTATAAATAATTTTTTTATTTAAACGTCATAACATGGTCATCTCTAATTTGAAAGACTGTACTATTAATACATATTATGATAAGCAGCTGAAGTAATCTTTGTATTATTGTTGTTTTGAGTTCCGTTTGTATTAATAGTGTTATATTATCATAGCGTTTTATTTTCATTTTCTTGTTTTGACAAGTCAGTATGGTAATATTACCATACAAATACAGTTATTACTTACTTACCAGCTTACTTTTGTGCATGTAAACATAGGTTTAATATCCTGAAACCGATAAAATATTTCATTAATTCAATAAAGCACTGTGGACTTGAATTTTATTTACACTGATGATTTGCTACGTTATTAAACATAGGATATGCAACAATATAAAATAAAATAGAAAAAAAATGCAGATTATTAAAGATAATTATTGTAGTTCAAAATTAAAATCTGATTTTAATTATCTCCAACTTGGTAAAACTGATCAATTGAAAAATGTTAGTAGTTCAGCGAACCCTATTTTCTAAATCCTAAAATAGTGGGTTCAGTTCCGGTTCGAATTCAAGTCGATAAAATTACAGCGATTCGGGTTTGGAACTGTTTTCGGTTCGAGTTCAGTTTGGTTTCCAGTGCTCTGGATTTGACACATAATGAAAAATATTTGCACAAAGTAAACTGATTCATTTTCTGATCTCCTTTGCAACATAAATATTGGTAAATTTTATCGGTTTTTCTGGTCGTGTTTTTCGATCAGACAAATTTCCCTTTCTATAAAGTAATCAGAAAGGAAAATAGTCATTTGCAAGTAAAAAAAAAAACAAAAACAAATATAATGTAAATATACCTGACTGTTTATTATCAATAGTTATAAATTCAGGAAAACAATGAATATTAAATAAAAATCACAAAATTAGCATAAAACAAAAGTGCAGCTAAACAATCCAGTTTTTGGTATGCAAATTAAATAAATTAAAATTCAATATTAAAATTCCTCTCAACGTTGTAATTACCAGATGAAATTATTCAAAACCAACAAGTAAATCAGATTAAAACCTGGTTCTGTTGCACAGCGAGCGGTCACAACCAATTATGAAGTCTCCACACGTTCGTATTATTTCATTTAGCCTAATCACTGGACATGCAAATCAATCAACTGTAATTGCGAATTAGATTTCGAATCAGGTTGGAGTCAATTAAAACTCAGACAGTTTTAATATTTACTTAAATTTATGTTGACGTCGACTAACAGTTGTAATATGCTCGTGCTTTGATTTATTTCGCTTCTAATAAACGTCGCGGTTGCATTTGCATGCCCGGAACTACGGCCTAAATATAGCTTTTATGCTTTGTGGATAATACAAAGTCATATAACATTGGTTTATGGGATTTGCCTGCTAAAAAGTTAAATTAGAAACATTATTTCTGTAGCTATAATCCAAGTACATTATTTTAAATTGTATAAAGAAAATAAATATCCTATGTACATATTATATGGGGTAGGTGGCTCAGTGGTATTGAGTCGGCATGTGCATCTTGAGAACCCTGGTTCGATTCCCACAGGCGACAAAACATTTTCACCAATTTAAATCTACCCCTGTGACTCTCCCACCACTAACATCTTTGAGGGCCGTGATATAACGGCTGGTAACCGTACTTCACGCGAAGAAATATATCACTTACCGAGATCTGCTTACGTCAAAATGCCACACCCAGTAATGAGTAAAAGGCTAGATGATATATTTATTTTATTTTTTATATGGGATAGGTGGCTCAGTGGTATCGAGTCAACCTGTGGATCTTGAGAACCCTGGTTCGATTCCCACAGCCGACAAATAATTTTCACCAATTTAAATCTACCCCTGTGGCTCTCCCACCACTAACATCTTTGGGAGCCGTGATATAACGGCTGGTAACCGCACTTCACGCGAAGAAATATATCACTTACCGAGATCTGCTTACGTCAAAATGCCACACCCAGTAATGGGTAAAAGGCTAGATGATATATTTATTTTATTTTTTATATGGGATAGGGCGTTCAGTGGTATCGAGTCGGTCTGTGGATCTTGAGAACCCTGATTCGATTCCCACAGGCGACAAACAATTTTCACCAATTTAAATCTACCCCTGTGGCTCTCCCACCACTAACATCTTTGGGAGCCGTGATTTAACGACTGGTAACCGCACTTCACGCGAAGAAATATATCACTTACCGATATCTGCTTACGGCCGAATGCCACACCCAGTAATGGGTAAAAAGCGAGATGATATATTTATTTTATTTTTTATATGGGATAGGTGGCTCAGTTTAATAATAGAGTTACTTTAAAAACAATAATTAGTTAATTGCAGGCCGTAAGAAGTAAATACTATCTAAACCATATTTTCTGTTCTTAATTTACCGGTAGTAATTGAAAAACGAGTATCGTTAACGGTAAACCATACTGTCTACGTTTAGATTCTAGATACTCCAATATTTATGTTACAAGATAATTCAAATAATCAATATCTAACCTAATCTACAGAGCACAGCAATTTCCTTTTCATAAATCAAGTCGCTTGTGACATCCTTTTTCCTATAATATATGTTATATTCGATCATCAATACATATTGAATACCGAACGGCGAATGCTTAGTTAAATATTCTTACAAAGCCAACAAATTTGCTATAAATAAGTAACAAAATGATAAAATAAAGATCATATAAAATAAAAAGACAATTGTCCCGCGTGATGGCCGCACGGGTTGAGGGCCTGACTCGCAACCGTAAGGTCGTAGGTTCGAGTCCCACCCATGACGACCACACAAAGGACATATCGGCATATGACCTAGTAGTTGGTCCGATATAAAAAAGACAATTAGTCGTACGTCATGACAAAGCAACAACGAATGAAATATGTTGTTGAATTCTGGCGATGTATTGAAAATATTAATAACAGAAACAAAAATGAATAAGCAATGTCTTTTATGTACCACAACAAAATTTAATCATCAATTTCTAAACTGAAATACCTGTATCTAATAAATTTAAGTCCTCGAGTTGGTTGTATAGTCTACTAAAATCATCTAACTTAATTGTAAAGAGCGAGGTAACGACAAAAATTGTACCCCCATCTTTGAAATACATTAAAAATTAACAGAAAAACATTACATAAATGCGCATTATTTCACTCCTAACGAGGGAGGTGGTTCAGTGGTATCGAGTTGGATTGTGGATTTGAAAACCCAGGTTCAACCTTTCAGACTCAGGAACAGGGGCGTTCCAACCCAGGGTTCTTGGGGTTCCCAGAACCCGGGCGTCAGCATAAAAGGGCGGCAGACGGCAAAAAGTTAAAATAAATATGAGTATATTAAAAGAACACAAATACTGCGTCTTAATATTATTTGTAAAATAAATAAAGTAATTAAATGAATACCAAATGTTTTCGCGAAATAATGTGATTAATGTTTGAAATATAAAGTTAACTGTCAAGATTTCTTAATATTCACAACAAATCTTGACGGTTATAGAGTGACAGCTTCTGTTTCTATGACAAAGCTGTCACAAAAAATCATAATTAGTAGGCGATTTTCTCGAACTATTTTCATTAATTTCCCTAATTTGTGGCATTAAAATGGAGTAATCTGTATGAAATAATGTGTGTGGCTAGGTCTAGTATGGTCATGTGCAATATTATACCATAATTTTTTACCGGACACTTTTTATTTACAAAAACCTTTTTTCCCATGTTATTTCCCTATGCCAACCTTTACGTGGAACGCGCGATATAGTTATGAGTATTTAAGAATTTTTATTGTAAATTGAATTAACATGTATTGATATGTTATTTTGTTATTTGTATAATTGTTTGTGCTATTATGTGCAATTGTAAAATGTAAACTATATAATTTTAATTAGGTTTAGGTATATTAGAATGTATCTATGTAGTGAATTTTTTTTTTTTTGTATTTTTATTTAATTTTATGAGAAACTATATAATAAAATATTTATTTAAAAAATAGTTATTTTTCTAGACAAACAATGTTCTATTATTCTACGCTAAGGTAAATAACATATTATTTGTCATGAGTTTGCTTATTGCTCTAAATCTACACGCAAGTTTCACATAGTACGGCGTGTCGGCTTACTGCCTTACTCTTTCTGTATCGTAGAGCATAAAATTCCACGTATTTTTAGTACCATATCGCATTTTTGTGCTCCAAAATTTTCGCCTGCGGCGCACGCCTCTAGGCGCCACATTCTGTTTCAGAACTCAGGCGTCAAGTACTCCAGATACGCCCCTGCTCAGGAGAGCTTTGCTTTGTATGCCTAGTCAGGAAAATAACATATTGCCTTCCTAGGCAGGTAATGAAACAAACGTGAGTGTCTAGTTACTTAACAACATAAAATACTGCGTGAATATGTAAGTCAAATATTTCTTTTAATTTAAATTAATTTAAAATATGTATTACCTATATTTGTTTATAAGTTTCAGGTAAAATGTTATACGTAACACGTCAGTAACGCGTTGTACAGGATTCATAAGCTGTTTCAAGCTCGACATGAAACTATCTACTCATCCTGTAATTGAACGCTTTCCTGACTTTATACGTAAATACATACATACATACATAACATCACGCTATATCCCATTAAATGGGGTAGCACGAACCCGTCAACATTCTCATCCTGAATCTAAAATCAAGAATCATACGCTTGTCTTCATTCATCATATTTATCCTGCAATTAATTTTCTCCAAACATTCCTATCCTGACACACCACTTTTGCTTCAACCACATTCATAATTCTTTTCATACAAGCTCGTTTATTCTCTACGCTCAGAATCTTTCGCTCACGCAACAACCCTTCAATCATATTCATCCACTTGTTTCTAGGCCGTCCACGTAAATAACTAAATACGTAAATAACTATTGTAATAGTTTTTTTACATTTTTGGGTCATATTTGAGTTATAACACATACAATTTAGGTAAATTTTAAACGAAGAAAATACAAAAATGTGGTTAAAAATATAAAAGTTGCATTAGACAAACTTGTACGCAAGCTTAAACTATTGAACAATATTTTCGTTACTTTGTAATTTTTAAGTTTGAGGTAAATTTTGATAGGAAAACTAATGAGTGTATTTCGGTATTTGGACGACTAGTACTCAACCGTCTGAAACTCGATTATCTATAACTAAGTAGGTTTGAAAAAGAGATAGAGAGAGAGGGGGAGAGAGAGTAGCGCAATTTTATATTCTTGCCCCAGACGTAAAAATTGCTAGTTACGACTCTGGAACTCGTTTTCTCATTTTCGCAGTCTGATATGTTTGGAGTGTGTAATTACAAAATGAAACAAAACAAGCATTGTTAATTATTATATAGCAAAGTCAATATTGCCACTTGAAAACAAGACAAACGTAACAAAATGTTAATATACAGAGAAAGTACAAAAGTATCGTTGTATCCATAGTATTAAAGTGCTATGGCTAAGCTTGAAACAAGTGAACAGACGAAAAGAAGAGATTTCAGATATTTTATCGTATAGCGTTACGCTGTTGTAGCAGGAATTGAAACCTAAGAAGATCTGGGAACAAAAAAGAAAATAGACTAGTAGGGTTCAGTGCGTCTAATTCTATAAGACATACTTGTTTGCTTACTGTCAAAGCAGAAATTGGTTTTGTTAATGGTACATTTTTTCAACAAAAATAAATAAAAAAATATATCATCACGCCTTCTACCCATTACTGGGTGTAGCACTTTGCCGTAGCAGATCTCGATAAGTTATATTTCTTTGCATGAATGCGGTTATCAGCCATAAAATCATGGTCCTCTAAGATGTTAGTGGTGAAAGAGTCACAGGGGTAGATTTAATTTGTTTAAATTTGTTTATCGGTGGGAATCGAATCCGGGCCGACTCGATACTACTGAGTCATCTACCCCATATAGTAATTTGTGTATTAAGAGCGTAAAGTGATTCTTTGTTACTGGAACACGGTAATTGCAGCGCGAACCGAAGGCGAGAGCTGCAATAGTGGAAGGGGAATAAAGGCACTTTACGCTCGTGATACACACATAATTTTTTCTACGATTGCATCTAAAATTATTAAAAAACGTATACGTACTGAAAATAAATTCGTTCTGTCAACTGTCAATGTGACAAGTTTCTGTTTTGTTTGTAGCCCTGGTAACTATTGAAATATGCTCGCATTTAATATCTTTTTCGCGCGTTACCATTTGAAACGCACGTAATTAACATCTATTTCGCGCGTTGCTATTGGAGTCGCGTGACAAAGATATTTTTCGATTGCTCTACAGAAAACGTCAACTTTACTATGACAAATGAGAGCGTAATTATCAACTTTTCATAGCAATACCGCCAGGATTGAACCTAGGATATTTATGAACTCCAGCCATATGCTTTAACCAACTAAGCCACGGTTGTATATGATTCAAATTTGATTTTATTCCAATTTTGCTCTCTATTTTTATTGTGTCATAAGCATATAAATTTAATGTGTTAAAATTTATTAGAATACTTCTACTCTTAATATGATGTTTCATTTATAATAACCAATGGTATCGAGTTGGGCTGTGGATGTGGGAACCCAGGTTCGATTCCCACAGCCGACAAACAATTTTCATCACATTAAAACTACCCCTGTAGCTCTTCCTCCACACTAACATCTATGGGGGCCGTGATTTGATAGCTGATAACCGCGAAGAAATATATCACTTACAAAAATCTGCTACAGCAGAGTGCCTCGCTCAGTAATGGATAAAAAGTAATGATATATTTATTTATTTATAATATCTTATTTCAAAAGATCAATGTTCAGATGACAACTTCATACCCACTTAAGACAATTATTTTTTATTACTTTATATCGAAACATTTATCTTAAACTAATTTCTATTAGCCTAATATTTTAATTAAATTTCGAAAAACAAATGACTCTCAGATCTTCCCTATGTAGAGTACTTCCTATATTCGTATTTATGAGTGAAAACTCTGAATTAATAGTATATTATACAACGACGGTATAATGGATGCTCTTATTCCCGAGGATGAAGTTTGCAACCCGAGCGAGCAGAGCGAGCAAGGATTGTAATCATCCGAGGTAATAATAACCATTATAGCGAGTTGTATACTATACTTTATATACGACTAACATATACGACTAATTTAATAAAAATTGATAAATTTTTATATTATTTATTATCTATTAATTTTTCATCGATTTACCTAATAAATTTACATCTAATTGAAATGAGTAAATGGAGTAAAAAGACCATAATGAAGATGATTTGTATTTTTCACCTAATTCAGTAAAATATGCCAACAATACATTTTCTGAATACGAATTTGTCTTCATTTTAATACGCCAGTCCATAAAACTTTGGTATGCTTTGTCATCGAAATTTTTAGACTTTTGCGGTAATAAACCATATGTAGTAGCATCAGCGATTTTCGTTATTTCTGGTGGTGTAGAAGATATACTGTCGTCTGTAATACTGTCCATTTTTTCAATTACAGTTAAACACAATAATTTAACACAATTTGCAAGACCGTTTTTGACAACTTCTCAACGATGATTTCGTTTTGTTTGTTTCCGATTCGTTAACAACAGTGAACTTAGCAACGAGCATGTTTAATTTAAATATGAGTCGCTATCGCAACACTGTTCCGATGGCACAATAAAACAATGATCCATGTTTTAAGCATTTTGATTGGTTCACGAGCGGGAATAATGACCATTATTCCCGACTCATTATTCTCGGCGGGATTAATATATAGCATTATATAGCAAAAAACGCATATATAATGATAATATTATTAGTTAGTCGTATATAAAGATATTATTTTTATTGTTATTAAAATACGAGAAGTATTATGTTATTTTATATGCCGATAAGATATTGGTTTATCAGAAAGCATCAATCTACTAATCATTTTCGATATTATCAGTCTGATAATAATGGCATAATAAATAGAACAAAAGTAATTTATCAAGTTAGGAAAATTATTCCACAGTTTCGTATTACAACTATACACAACACATGTTTCTATCAGTAACAAAACAAATTTTATCTTTGTGTTTGAGAAATAAAACAAGTTTTGTAATAAAAGCACGTAGCGAAAGCGATCTTTGTGCACGATAAAGTTTTGTCTCAATTTATGAAAATCTGAGAGCAGTAAATCTGTCTATTTATCATTCAAAATAAAAGGAACGACATCACAAAACATTTGTCAATGTCAGTTTGCATAACGCTAGCTGGTCCACTTAAAATTCGCGAATAGAATTGATTTATGTCTGCTTCAAATCCGTACAGAGTTACGTCACTTCGCTCTGTGTTTCGTATCGTATTTTCATGTTTTATACGCAATTTACATCACATATTTTTGGAACTTGTGCATGAATTCCAGCGCAAATCACAGAGAAAGAATCACAAATAATTAATAAAATTGCAGCGGTATTTATTTTTCTCTGCATGGCAAAAAACAATCAATTACTAAAACAATGAATATGAGATATACAGGGCCATGAATTATTAACTAGAATTTACAAAAACTTGCATTTATTCGCGTTTGAATAGTGTCAACGTTTTGACAACTCACAATTATTATTTGTTGTTCTGCACAACAGGAACTTAATCTCAATTTCAAACAAGGAAGCATACAACTTATAGTGGAATTCGAACCACTCACGTACAATCATGTTTTTAGAATATAAGTTGAAGTAAACGAAATTTCTACGCATTACCTCTTACTTATACAGTGGCGTATCTACAAAATTGTTACGAAGGAAGGAGGGCATTTACAAAAAAATATTTTTAAAAGTGGGCGTCGCCTACTTTATAATAATACGCAGAATTGCAGTTTTTTGTACTAGAGGAAGTTATTACTGTTTACAGGTAAAAGGATATTTTAGTAAACAGCAGAAAAGTAATTATACACTATGTGAAATTCTCATTTTACATTCATAAATACTTTTAATAGACTAATATTACAAATAAACATCAAAAGTAAAAATCATGTTAATATAAATATCATCACGCCTTTTACCAATTACTGGATGTGGCACTCTTCACGTGAAGTGCGGTTACCAGCAGTGAAATCACGGCTCCCAAAGATATTAGTGGAGAGGGAGCCGCAGGGGTAGATTTAAATTGGTGAAAATTGTTTGTCGGTTGTGGGGATCGAACCAGGGTTCTTAAGATCCATATGCTGACTGGATACCACTGAGCCACCTACCCCATCAAGTAATGTTGTTATAAAAAAATATAAAATAATAGCTATTAACATGCTTAAGAATGTTTAGTATCATTACAGCCGCAGATGTCAGTTTGAAATCCGAGCTAGTAAAGCGAGGATTTTAAGACAACTAAGGCCTGTTATGACTCATAACATCTGTGGTTTGTTCAATAGTTTATCGGTTTCAGAATATAAACACGTTAACGTCATTAATAAATATTATTTTTTGAAATTCTTTCATGACTAACGTCATTGTCATCATTTTAGAAGGTGAACAAGTAAGTCTGTGGTCTGTTTGTTTTTATTTAATGCCATGGGTACAATTGTTTTGTATCATATTTATAAATAATTTTTTTATTAACTGCTTACGAATCCTGTACGACGCTTTACTAACGTGTTACCTATAACATTTTACCTGAAACTTATAAACAAATAATATATATTTTAAATTCATTTTAATAAAAGAAATATTTGACTTACATATTCAGTCAGTATTTTATGTTGCTAAGTGTTCAGTCTTGAAGTAGGGGGTATGTCTCCCCCACCCCAAAAATAGTTTACTTTATGTTACTAGTAGCCAAAAACTACACAGTCCACTTCAGCTCACCCGAGCAACATCACATTGTACATATATTGTCAGATATAAATATACATTTTAATACTGATCGTCGCATTTTATTGAATACAGTCTCAACACTAAGTAACTAGACACTCACGTTTGTTTCATTACCTGCCTAGGCAGGCAATATGTTATTTTCCTGACTAGGCATACAAAGCAAAGCTTTCCTGAGTCTTAAAGGTCAGGCAAATGTTTATTTTCCTGTCAGTTTCAGGTAAATTATTTTTTTTATTCGTGATCTGTACGTCATGTAGTATCTGCTATTTAATTTTTATCCTGAAGTTGTGAAACACCCTGTATAAACGAATTTCAATCAGTAATGGTTTGTATTCATTTACTAAAAAGGTAGATATTTTGTAATTTTGTAGCAGGAATTAATTTGTAAACAAATTGCTTTTAAATTATGCAAAGAGCTGGAATATAATTATTCATGAAATTTGGAAAACATGCAAAATATTTTATTCACAGAATAATAAACTCACGTAAAAGGTTATTTTCGTATCCGTAGAAAATTGAATATTTTAATTATATTTAATTACTTTTGATTTTCGTTATTAGTTTATTACCTAGCTACTGCCAAACCGATTTTTTAAAAATGTATTAGGTTATCTCATTATAAAATTTAATAACCACATTAATTACTTTAATTAAAGATTTAAAAATACTTTAATATTACGATGTAGAACAGAAACTTAATCTCAATTACAGTACAGGGAGGGCTTACAGATTTTAATGGAATTCAAACTACTTGAACACATCAATATTTTTGATGAGAGATTCAGAAGAATATTGTGACACAGGCATAAGTTGGTGAAATTGAGGGTGAGATTGTGTGGACAATCGAGGAATAAATGGATGGATATTATTGAAGGTTTGTTGCGCGAACAAATAATTCCAAGTGGGAGAAATAAATTAGTTTGTATGAATTTTAATTTTCTTCACACAAACTTGATTGCTGAGAAATAAAACGGCTCAAAAAATTTGACATTAAATTGAAATCCTTTTTAATATGGGAAAACAAAATTATGTTATGTATACTGGGTGTTTCAGGACTAGTGTAACAAACTTTAACAGCTTATTCCTGAGGTCATTTTGAGCCAAAAATGTCATATGAACATAGGTCCTATTCCTTCTAGTTACCAATATACAAGAGGTTGAAGTTCTATAAATAACACGAAATTTTCCAATTTTTTTAATCAAGATACTTTCGGAAAACAAGAGTTTTATTGAAAAGTCATACCTTATTTGTCTTAATTAATTTTATTTATTAATATTAACATGCATACGAGTTCTAGGCGTTCATTTTGAACACTTGCTGTAATTTTTTTTAAATTTGTTATCTTATTTCATATTGTGTTAACATATTCCATGTTTGGTTATGTTGTTCTGTGTCCATTTAATTGTGTCATTTTATGTTTTGTTCTCTAAATCATATTCGTTAATATTAATAAATAAAATTAATTAAGATAAATAAGGTATGACTTTTCAATAAAACTCATGTTTTCCGAAAGTATCTTGATTACAAAAATTTGAAAATTTCGTGTTATTTATAGAACTTGAACCTCTTGTATTTTGGTAACTAGAAGGAATAGGACCTATGTTCATATGATATTTTTGGCTCAAAATGACCTTAGGAATAAGCTGTTAAAGTTTGTTACACTAGTCCTGAAACACCCTGTATATCTTAAATGTCAGTTATAAATCAAAGAAATACTGTACCACGAAGTATAACATATTTAAATTATTTTGGATATATTCCGTTCATAATTCATTTTTAACTAGATTTCACCCATTTAAGTTCTGATCCCGAATCGCGCCATATAAAATTCCATAATTGAATTTAAATAAATATATCATCACGCCTTTTACCCATTACTGAGTGTGGCACTCCTCCGTAGAAGATCTCGGTAAATGATATATTTCTTCGCGTGAAGTGCAGTTACCAGCTGTCAAATCACAGTCTCCAAATATGTTAGTGGAGGGAGAGCTACAGGAGTAGATGTAATTTGGTGAAAATTGTTTGTCGGCTGTGGGGATAGAACCAGCGTTCTCAAGATCCACAGGCCGACTCGATACCACTGAGCCACCTACCCCATTAATAGTAAAATATAGCCGATAATATTGAAATCGCCAAATTATTATTACATTTTAAATATTTGCAACAGAAATGAAATTTATCTCTTTTGTATACTCCATTACACAAAAAACACGATTATTTTAACTTTAAAGAAAATTATAATTTTTATTTGACAGATAACAACTAAAAATCAAATATGTTAAATATGATAATGACAGAAATTTTGAAACTGATGCAGCGATGCTACAATACTTTTCATTCTAAGGGAACTTGTCCGAGTTTTGACGTTTTGTTAGTCAATCACAATCAAGATATAACCAACATCTCTCCACCTTCGGTGTCGCGATTTTTCAAATCCATTGCTCTTATCATGAAACTATCAAAGTTCAATTCAGCCCGCGAAATTCAACTTGATTATAAACAGCCCGACAAAACTTCATTACTGGACTGTCAGCTACTTTGGTGGACTATTCTAAACCAATCAAAAAGGCTATTACAAAATGACGCCAATAGACAAACAAATTGTTATTTTTTCTAAAAAGTCTTTTTCATATAATAACCATCATTTTGAAATTAATTTTAAAGTTTTTTTAATGAACATAATGAAGTTATTAAATTTTGTTAGTACTTCGGCCGCGAAATAATTTGAGGCGCTCAGAATATAGTCTCGGCCTTCGAACTAACTTCTCAAACAACCATTCTTCGATAAAAATAAAACATCTAGTGGCAGTATTCTCAATAATAAATAAATTTCGGCAACTAGACGAATGGCGCAAATATATAATGAATTAAAAATGCAATACGAAGTTTGAACACTTATGCGTACTTAACTTTCAAACCTTGAGCGGGATTCAAACCGGAACTAGAGTATGAAATGATTAAACAGCTGCTTCGCTGACTACGAGATCTTATTTAACTCTAGCCATATGCAGAACAGATTATTACTTGTATTTCGTAGCATAAAATATGTATAGGCTACTACTCAAACCAATACTGAAATTAATTCCTGCCGTTATAAAATTCCTGCGTTTGATGTGGCGATGCTATCGATTTTAATGCAAATATCGGCTGACGCGTGTATTATATTTCCAGCCTACACGACTACTCCAAATTCTAATACATGGAGATTCACAAAATTATTCCTGGCATTTATTAAAGCTGATAGTAATGTGCATTCGTGAGTAGTTTATTAAAATTTCAAAATTATTACAAGTCATGTTAAAATGGGATGACAGTTACGTCATTGTTACCTGAAACTTTAAAAGTACAACGCAACAACTAACGAAGTAGGGTATGATATTATTTTTATATTTTTAATTGAATTTCTAAGTTTAGTTGGTTGCTAAACCGAGTAATAAACTTTTTATGCGCGTAAGAAAATTTAAATATAAAATATCGCATCAAATGTTTGACAGAAATATAAATGTCATTACTTCGATTTGCTTTTATTTATTTGCAGACATAAAATTTAAGTTTCGTCGGTTCAAATGAGCATTTGTTTAGATACGTTGTGACCATGGCAAAGTTGATAACAATTTGTTTTTGTTTTGACTTTGGCTAATAATTCAGATAAGCTACGAATTTAGCTGTGGTCTATATCATAAACAGGAAATATTTTGAGTGATTTTTCAAGTTAACATTCAAATATTTTATTACTTGAAGGAATTAAACCAACGGCTTTCAAATTATAAGAAATTGAGATATGACAGCTTTAGTAGATCCTATATACATAACATCATACTATTTATTTATTTATTTATTTATGTTACGCTGTACAACAGGTTATCTTATCTTTTTGATTCATTTTATGTTTTTACTATAGAGTGTCCAACTGCAATTGTGTGGAATTCAGTTTCAAAAACAAGCACAGGGATATATTCCCTTCCTTCCTCATCTTTTTTACTTCATTTTCAGTTTTTACTATACAGTGTGTAACTGCAATTGTGTTAAATGTATTTTTAAACAAGCGCAGGAGATGCTGCCTTCTTTTCATATAGATTCGTTGTTAGAGAAATGGGCGTAAATGAAGATTTGCGAAACAGGTGTACAGGAGCGAATGGATGAATGTTTGTTGCGTGATGATGGATTTTGGTTGTGAGAAAAGAAAGAGTTCGTATGGAGGAAGTGTTAATGTGGTCGAAACGAGTATCGTGTGTCAGGATGAGAATGTTGACGGGTTCGTGCTACCTCATTTAATGGGATATAGAGTGATGTTATGTATGTATGTATGTACAACAGGAATTTAATCCCAATTACAGTACAGAGTCCGCACTCACCGAGCCGCAGTGTGGTAGTTCATATAATTTTTTTGCTTGAGCGCGATTCCAACTCGGGATCTCCGGATTCGAATTCAGTAATGCTATCCACACCACCGTACTGACGGACTATCCCATAAAATGAGGTAGCACGAACCCATGAATTATTCCCAGGACATCCACTCATCAGACTTATCAAAGAATCAGTCTGCGTTCAACATTATTATCCTAACACACCACATTTACGTTCCCTCCATATTTGCTCTTTTATTTCTTACATCTATCCATTCGCTCCTGTATACATTCATTAATCTTTCTCTTACGCCCACTTCTCTAACAAATAATCTAAAAAGATAAGGAAGAAAACTCAACGTTTGTTTTAAAAGTAAATTTCACACAATGGGGTTCTCCACTATTTTTTAAATTCTTTTATATGAAACTTTATCTAAATTGAAAAAAAAATACAGTTCTAGAAAGTCTTAATTGATATCCATTAAGCCGAAATGATTTTTTTTTAAATTTCGTGATGATAAACTTAAGAAAATGTGAATCTCAAACAGCGCAGCTCACTTACGAGTATAATTGTAGTCACATAATGATCTACTTATCAGTTAAAAAATATATAAATGAAGTTTAAATAACTTTTGTGGCTAATGCATTGCTATTAGTTATTTCAGAAAGAAAAATAAATAAACTGTAAGATTATCTTAGTCAATGGTTTGATTACTACTGGTACGATTTCCTGATCTACACTAATCAATTTGACTTTCCCTTCATTGACGTCAGTACGGTGGTGTGGATAGTGATATGGAATTCGAATCCGGAGATCCCGAGTTAGAATCTCACTCAAGTTAAAAATTATATGAACTACCACACTGCGGCTCGGTGAGTGCGAATCCTGTACTGTAATTGGGAATAAGTTTCTGTTGTACAGCGTAACATAAATAAATAAATAAATAACAATAACCTCAAAATTAATTGTCAGGCAGACGAAGATAGAAGACATGAATATTAGAAAGAATTCTGAATAGATGTGATGTATGAGCGAGATAAGAAAGATGGCAATTCTTCAAGTATTTCAAATGGCATTAAAAAATCTGATATCTTAAAAATCAATAACATTTTTGCAACTATCTTTTTGATTTATTTTCTGTTGTTACTATAGAGTGTCTAACTGCAATTGTGTGGAATTCAGTTTCAAAAACAAGCGCAGGTAAATACTCCCTTTCTTCTTCATCTTTTTTTCTTCATTTTCAGTTTTTACTATACAGTGTCTAACTGCAATTGTGTTAAATGTATTTTTAAACAAGCGCAGGTAATGCTGCCTTTATTTCTTTATAGATTCGTTGTTAGAGAAGTGGGCGTAAATGAAAATTTATGAAACAGGTGTACAGTAGCGAATCGATGCATGGGAATGAAGGTTTGTTGCGTGATGATGGATTTTGGTTGTGAGGAAGGAAAGAGTTCGTATGGAGGAAGTGTTAATGTGGTCGAATCGAGTATCGTGTGTCAGGATGAGAATGTTGACGTGAACTGGTTTTTTTATATTAATCTTTTAGTGGATGCTCTGTGAATGTTTAGGGGGTTCGTGCTACCCCATTTAATGGGACATAGCGTGATGTTATGTATGTATGTATGATTTTTTAAAGCCTAGTCTCAATATAAATAACAAATTTACTAGTTTATGACTATATTAGACGAACCCATTGCAGTAAGATACTTTAAAATAAGAACTGAAAATTTCTGAAATTTACCAAGTGTTTTTTTATTTTATAATAATTGTTTTTTAAATATGTTTCGCCAAGTGCCAACCACACAAACAATTAATAGAACTGAAAATAAATCAAAAAGCAAGGAAAAGGAGGATGAGGGCTGTCGCCCTGCATCTAAATAACTATATGTATTTATTTATCAACTCAACAGGAAAAGTCCAAGTTAATTAATTAGTAAATTCTGACCAATTCAAATGCAATTGTATTTCGCAGTGACGCAGTGTCATTAACAGAACCAGTCTTATTCATAAATGCCATGTTAGATGTAAATACAATTACATCATCATGTAAACACTGACATCTCCAGAACAAACAAAATAATTTTTGTTTTCTAAAGATATCAAAGTAAATAATATAATTAAAATAAATAGGTAATGTAAGATATTTTTAGAACAACTCGAATATTTTTCGACATCGTTTACAGGATGTAACTAAATCTGTGTAACAAAATATATAATATTGGACGTACTAATCATAGATTAAAAAGTGTATGGTTGAAAATAGTAAAATTAACAGTAGTTTGTAAAATAATAACATACCACTGGTTGTTATGAAAAGATAAACTTTTATGCAGTGTTCATAAGTAATTAATTATAATTAAATCTCATTATGTAACTGCTAAAAATTAACCGACCGAAAAAAAAAATAATTATTTGATTCATTAGTGTATTATACAATACCTATTTAATTTGTAATTACTTGCCCAAAACTGTTCAAATATTTAGACTTATTTTTTAATATTTTTGATTCATGATCACTGCGTCAATTTTGATAATTCAAAATTATTTTTTCTCCTGACAATTTTGTTTCATTTCCAAGTCTACCCCAAGTTAAGCTAATTTCCAATATTTCTACGGCTTACCGTTTTTGATATATATGAGATACAAACGTACATACGTACGTACAGACGTCACGACGAAATTAGTCAAAATGGATTCAGGGATGGTCAAAATACGTATTTCCGCTGAAATCTGAAAAGCGAAAATTGCCTTTGTGCAAGGAAGTAACAATGATAATTACTATAATTTTCTTAATTTGAACTTTGATTATATATATATATATATATATATATATATATATATATATATATATATATATATATATATATATACAGGGTGTTTCACAACTTAAAGCAAAAAATTAAAGGGTATATTCTGTACGACGTGCTGTTCATGAAACAAAAAGAATTTTTTTTTAATCGCAAAACTATCTTCCATGTTTCCCAGTCCAAAATTTTTCGTTGCCACTGCCACTGGGTGGATGATTATGTTAAAGTTATTAATTAAATAAAATTCTATTATAAATAACTGCTAATAATTGAATTGTGTAATTATTCTTTCGTAGTTGATACCTACTTCATTGTTTGTGTTTAATAGGAAAGCGAATCCAGTGCAGTACTACAAAAAATGTTTTAGGTTAACAACCCTTAATTTTTCGAATTAAAAAAAAATCTTTTTGTTTCATGATCAGCACGTCGTACAGAATATACACTTTAATTTTTTGCTCTAAGATGTGAAACACCCTGTATATATATATATATATATATATATATATATATATATATATATCGGGCGCTATAAACTAGTCACTTATACGCCTTAAATAATGTAGCATATGACTACGAAAACCGGCAGTACGGCAGTGTAAAAACTGCGGCTCGGTGTGTCCGGTAGGCCCAGGCCCGATTTGGGCTGTAGTGCCATCAGAAGAAGAAGAAGATATATATATATATATATATATATATATATATATATATATATATATATATATATATATATATATATATATATATATATCGGACAACCACTCACATCATATGGCGATATGTCCTTTGTATAGCCGCAACGGGCGGGACCCGAACCCACAACCTTACAATCGTGAGTCAGGCCCTCAACCTGCGCGGCCATCACGCGGGACAAACTATGATTTATTTTGTTTGTTGTCAGAAAAAAATATTAGGAACGTTCTAAGGAGATTGAAATACCGACCCTAAATGTACGAATTTTCAATAACTCAATAGTAACGCAATACATTCAAATTCAAACTTCTTTTTTTGTACGAACAAACTATATTTAAAGTGAAATTTGATCAGTGTACTAATGCATTACATGTGGAAATTTTATCGTGCAAACTCACCTTTATTCTCAAAATTGGGTCAAAAGTGTCATGTATGATATATTTATTTCAATTCTTTTATTAAATTTGCAAAGCATTAAATTTATGAAATGAAAAAGTGGCGTATAGAATAAAATATATTTTTTCCTTTAATCTTTTCACACTCATACATTCGGTTTTCTACTTTATATTATTGCCTTTAATATGATTTCACTATCTCATGAACAACCAGCAAGCTGCAAAGATAAGCAACAAATTATATCATTATTTTCTGTGTGCAAATCGATAGTTCTCGCAAGAATGCAGCTCCATAATAACATTAAAATCTAAATTTAGAGCCGGGAGAGAGGTTTTATGCAGTTTCCATGTTGCAGTGGCTGTTTGCACAAGGAATGCGAATGAACGCAACAATACTACGTCGAATCATGTTTTCTATGCGTTCTATGTTCCTGCTCTGTGTTCCATACGAATGGCGCGCACAGTCATAAAATATTTGAGAGTGCTCGGAAATAACGTATTACTGCTATAAATATACCAGATATTACATTTCTACGTATTATACGTCGGGGCTGTTGTTAAGGTTTACTTGTTACAATGTTGAAGTTTCTTATATTTATATTTTCAAGGATTTACTAGCAGGAATCGTAAACCACAGAAAAATGGATTCGAGATCAGTGATATAAAAAAAATTGGTTCAGGTTCGGAGATATATATATATATATATCTATATATATATATATATATATATATATATATATATATATATATATATATATATATATATATATATATATATATATACGAGGGTCGTTCAATAAGTCCTTAGAAAATCCAAGAGATGGTGCTCGTAGTATCGAAAATGATTTTTTTCCAGTAAGCAGCACTCCTAACTAGTCAACTGTTAGAGTTTTAGCTTTAGCCGTCACGTAGTTTCATTGTTGTTGTCAATTGTAGTAAAAAACTTTTGATTGTTTATAATAATGGATAA
The DNA here is from genome assembly GCA_947425015.1 of Pterostichus niger. Taxonomy (NCBI): domain Eukaryota; kingdom Metazoa; phylum Arthropoda; class Insecta; order Coleoptera; family Carabidae; genus Pterostichus; species Pterostichus niger. Next base: position 13,547,880 of record OX380346.1, on the reverse strand, counting down.
AAGTGAGTTTCGAGCGGTGATTAAACGTCTGTATTTAAAAGGCTTAACGCCGAAAGAAATTAAAGCTGAGTTGGATGAAGTTCATGACACATCTGCTCCTGTGTTTGCAACTGTTTACAATTGGGTGAATGAGTTTAAACGTGGCCGTACATCTACAAAAGATGAACATCGTTCCGGACGCCCTGTAGAAGTGTCTACCCCCGAAATGATTGACGAAATCCACGATATGGTTTTAAGTGACCGACGAATCAAAGTGCGCGAAATAGTTGAGGCTACAGGCATATCACAAGGCACAGTCGCTTAAATTTTGCACGAAAAATTAGGTGTGAAAAAAATCTCGGCAAGATGGGTGCCGCGGTTGCTCACAGTGGAGAATAAACGCAATCGTGTGGTGGACTCTGAGGCTGTTTTGGCGCTTTTCCGTCGTAATCCTGAAGATTTTCTGCGTCGATACATAACTGTGGATGAGACTTGGATACATTACTACACTCCAGAGACAAAAGAACAGTCAAAACAGTGGATTTTTAAAGGCGAACGGGCTCCGAAGAAGGCGAAGACGGAGAAATCGGCTAGCAAGGTTATGGCAACGGTCTTTTGGGATGCACGCGTAATCATCTTCATCGACTATTTGGAAAAAGGAAAAACGATAACAGGAGCGTATTATGCGTCGTTATTGGACCGGCTGAGCGAAGAAATAAAAGAAAAACGTCCTCATTTGAAACGCAAAAAGGTCCTTTTTCATCAAGACAATGCACGTGTGCACACCTGCGCAGTTGCGATGGCCAAAATTATGGAATTAAAGTTCCAATTATTGCAACATCCACCGTATTCACCAGATTTGGCCCCCAGTGACTTTTTCTTATTTCCAAACTTAAAGAAATGGCTTGGCGGACGAAGGTTTACGTCCAATGAGGAGGTCATCGCCCAAACGGAAGCCTATTTTGAGGAGCTTCCGAAATCCTACTTTTTGGACGGCTTAAAAAATTTGGGAAAACGATTAGAGAAGTGTATAGAGCTAAAAGGAGATTATGTAGAAAAATAAAAAAAAATCTACCCAAAAAAAGTGTTTTTTCTACTTTTTTCTAAGGACTTATTGAACGACTCTCGTATATATATATATATATATATATATATATATATATATATGTATACAGAGTGTAACAGCGAAATCAACCACCGCCTATATTTTCTTTATTATTGTATTATATTATAAAGAAAAGTTGTAGAAGATCCAGGGTGACATTTGGTTAAAGAATAAAATAATTTTGTAAACCAGTGGTTCTCAAGTTACAACACAAAGTTATATTTTTTCAAATGGGATTATACATATTTTTAGGGCCTATTCGAAAGAGTATTTTTTTTCTGAATTCAACCATGTGACCATTATACATCCTTACATAATAAAAATATTGAGAAAATTTCAATTGAAATTTAAATAATTTTTTATTTTTAATATTAATGTGCAGAAAGCTATGGATGAAAAACCAAAACAAAAGAACAAAATATTAAACACACAAAGAATAACAATTTACAACAATTATTATTACTTGACATCAGCTAAATTTTGTTCTACCCCTATGTCTCCAGTAACATCTTTGAGGGCCGTGATTTGACGGCTGGTAACCGCACTTCTCGCGAAGAAATATATCACTTACCGAGATCTGCTTCGGCAGAGTGCCACACCCAGTAATAGATAAAAGTCGTGATGATATATTTATATTTATTTATATACATATATAATTTGATATACTGATTATAGAACAAAAATATTTTTTAAAAAAATTCGCAAAAAATAGGTTATTTCAATCCTAGCGTACACTTTTAGCGTCACTGGTTTAATAGTACATTTAATTATTCATAATTATGTTGCTAATGTAATAATGTAAGTTCCCTCATCACGAAGACGTTATGTGATCTGGCGACGGGGATGATGTCTTTGAGGATAACGCTGTACATAGATTCGCGATGCTAATTCGAAAATTTGCGCCGTTTCTCCATACACTAACAGCATATCCACTAATTTACTGTTGCTATACATGCATAGTACAGGGAAGTAACAGCTTATAATAGAAGCAACCAATCAATCATTGCTGTATTTTAAGTTTGAAGCTGAAGTCAGTAGGTTGCATATAATGACGTAACTGTCTGCCCTTTGCTCTAAATAAGTGTAAGTAATTTTTTGATTCTAAAAGATTTTTTTGTTGATTTAACTTTAATTGTAATTAAATGGATTTTAGGCTTTAGCGGAAAAAAATTAAATTTAAACAATTAAAATTTTCCATTCTTTTTACTTAAGGTGAAGCATACGGCCTGAAGTTCGTTAACCAACAATTTGTTATCGTGTAAGTAGGGTTTCTTGTGGTTTTAACAAAAATGTTGATCTGACCAATCATAAAAAAACAAGTATAAGTCTATGCTAAATAGTGGTAGGGGTATTGGCACGTAGTTTAAAATTATACAAACGTGGAGATTTTCAAGAAAATTATTTCAAATAACACAAAATAACTCTAAATGATATGTTAACACAATAAACACTAAAATGTAATAACATATAGTATTTTATTTGATATTATGACATAAAAACGACATTACAGCAACTTGAATATTCTGACTTTAGAATTGCAGTTCTCATTTCTCATGTATTTTCTAATCATGTTTACGTACTGTAATCCTAAAATGTATTGAAAACATGTAAACGCTTCAATTAAACAAAATACATGCACTATCAGAGTTGTAGATGCTTTTTTTATATATCCAAGTATGAAAATAATTTTTTCCACAAGCATTTGTTTATAAATTTATGTACGTATGTTTAATTTTGCATCGACAAGGTATATTTGTTCTGTTTTATGTTATCATTCATCTTATAATCTGTAAGCAATATAAATTAATTCCTACTTCCTTTTGTGAAATATTTAGGTTAGAATAAGAATTGTTGTCTATAAACGTTAAATTAAATACTTTGTTAAAAATATCGGTTTTTAAAACCAACAATCCATTTCAATATTACTAACCATACTATTCTACTAATCTGCTCTGCTAAAATTGATCAAATGTTTGCAGTAAAACCTAATGTATCGTACTAATAACTACGAATATTAGTGTAATATAATAGGAAAAATAAAATAGATATATGTCAAACCACAAATTCTGAAATACTCATTCATAACATGTATACATATATCTACATTGTGAAATATATCATGAATGACAGCTGTCAATCTAGGTGTTCATTTTTGCGCTGAGTGTACGACAAAGCACACATCAAGTGTGTAAAATGAGTATTTCGTAACGTTGCTGCAACAAATTCAAATTTCAAAAAAATATTTTATATACTTATTCTCATCTAAATGAAGGAACAAGTAGTGCAGAATAATCTCACAACATTCTACTTTTTGATATGTACAATATAAAGAATGTGAAATATTTATAAAACAAACAAATTTGAATTGAAATGCAGCAAGTCAAGATATCAAAATTTCGAGTCTGAATTCCTCAAAAATGCCGAGTACGATTTTGTTTAAAAAATTCTGTATATTTAAGAACATAGTTTTCTACAACACTTAATTTTTTTAGCCAATTTGAATTTGTAACTTTTGAAAAAAACACAAAAATATCCGAAAAAGCCTGCTTTTGAGCGTTTTTTCGCATGTTTATTTTTTTTTCTCAAAAGTTACAAATTCAAATTGTATAAAAATTGTATATGTTATAGAGGACCATATTCTTAAATATACAAAAAAATGTAAAGAAAATCGTACTCGGCATTTTTGAGAAATTCATGTCCATTTTTGAACCGTTTTCTATCAATTAATTGTGCATAAATTTAATAATATGTATATTATTACTACACCTTGAAGTATTGGCTTTAAAATTATGTACAATTCATCATAAGTTTAATTCATAAAAACAAAGATATATTATTTGAAAGAGATCAAGTCAGACCAAGTGTTCTGCAGCTAACTTAAGATTTAATTAAGCGGATGCTTCACCTTAATTGTACGAAGTAAAGAAAGTATTGTAATCGCGAAAATTTTCGGTTCTCAGATTGCAGTGGAAATACGCATTTTAGCCATCCCTGAATCCATTTTGACTAGTTTCGTCGTGACGTCTGTACGTACATACGTACGTATGTATCTCGCATAACTCAAAAACAGTAAGCCGTAGAAAATTGAAATTTTATATTTTGGACTGTTATAACATCTAGTTGTGCATCTCTCTTTTTGGTCATTATATAACTTCCGAAAGTGGTACTTCACTTGAAACCTATAATAGATTTTCATGAAAAACTATATTCAAATATAATTTAAAACTTTCCAAATTTGGTATATAAGACTACTATATCAATGGAAATAACATAATAGATTTTGGTTAAAATAGACTAACCGGAAGTGACATATTACATGAAACTGTTAACAGTTTTCCTTGAAAAAAATGGTATTATTTTAATTTTAAAAATAAATGCTGCAAATAAAAGTTTTAGAGAATTAAATTTTGCGTTTAGCACATTAAGAACTTTTAAATTAGCCTTTTTCATAAGCGAGATATCTAAATTTAAATATTATATATTTTTTGTTTTTTTTTTAATTAAGTTTGCTATGAATTAGAACAAAAATTAAAAAAATAAAAGATTATAGTCAAATATGTGCAATTAAAAAAATATTAGATTTTTTTTGTTATTATTAATTGGCGATGTTTCCGGACAATATTTTGACCATTGTACACCTCAACAATGTTTTATCCTTAAAACAAAATTCTGGTTTGAAAATTTAAATTTTGTATTATAATTGTACGATGTAACTTGAAAGTAATTTATATACATTTTATTGTTTGAAAATGGCCAAAATATTGTACCAAAATGTCGCCAATTAACAATAATAATAATTAAAAAATGAAAATTTAAATTGTTTAATTTTTTTTTTTCGCTAAAGTCTGAAATCCATTTAACAGTTGTTAAAATATAAATAAATTTAAATTTGATATAAACTGACAATAAGTTGGTCGTATATTTGATAGTAATGTAAATTGAATCAAATAATATTGTACTTCGATTTTTTCAAAGATTCATTTGTACAAACGAGCATTATGAAGAATACAAGTTAAGTAAAAAAATTAATAACTGGAAAAATCTTAAAATTTTTACAGGAAAACGAAAATTAAAATAAGAAGTTTTGAAGATACTAAGAAATTTCTATTTGGTTTGGAAATTCTGCATTCTTATCAAAAATATACAGAAATAAATCTAATCTGTCTAATTCTAAATGCATATCTTGCCTCACGTTCTATAAATAGGAACAATTTAGGCCAGTATTATCAAATATGGTTATCCGCATTTTGATAAGCTAAAACTGGTACTAGAATTTTAAACTTATTTTGTTACAATCAGTTTTAGATTAGTTCAATGTAACATAGATAATGAACTGGCTAATTTATTCAAGTTTTTAAAAAGACAAAAATAAATATCATAGGTACCAACAAAATTCGGACAAATAGCTTAATAGATTTTTTACTAGGGATTTTAAAAATTGAAGTAAAAATTAGATTCATAGTGTGTTCGGCACAGCTGCCTAAATACCCAATCTTATGAATGAGTTTTATAAACGATTTTTTTAAATGTATTATTTATTTGTATTTCTAATAGTCGTTTAATATAATAGTTCAATCAAAATATTTTGCTTGCTATGTTTTATTTTAAAATGAATAATCTAAAACATGGCTGCTAAATTCGTAACCATGGATATGGCAAAATTCCATGTTTCACGTTAAAATAAACAACTACCCACCTACGTTATTATACAAGCCCTGAAAAGTCACAAAAAATAACAGGGAAACACTGAGTGTTAAACTTGGCCGCAAGAGGCGCTTTTTCCGACAATAATTTAAGCAATATTTATTATGTAGGAACTGCGTAGGTTCATTTTTAAATAAATACATACACACAATTTACATATAATTGAATGTAAAATAATTAGAATTATGATAATTAAGAAAAGTATTTCTTTTATTTTCTTTTACTATTACTGTCAAAAAAAATTAATTGATACAACTGAAATTTTTATTTGACTTGACTAATGTCGAACCGATCACCAAAATCGTCGAAAAGAACGTTTGTTCCATCATTTTTACTTGAAAATCAGCCTTATATTCCAGGCTTTGTATAATAAAGTAGGCGACGACACAACTCTTTATACTAGATTTAATCAACAAGTGGACTGCATTTCTAAAACAAAATTGTCCTTTATTACGGAACCAGAAGATTCGCAGCCATCCAAGGGATTTATAATATATATATATATATATATATATATATATATATATATATATATATATATATATATATATATATATATATATATAATGAGTAATATTTATTTCAGTAAATAGTCGTAAGTGAATTATTATACATTACACAAATTTTATGCCTATTTTATTAAATAGATAGGTAGGAAAAAAATAGAATGTAGTGTCTATTTAAAAAAAAAACATTCACACGAATATCTATCGTAAGTACCAACCTAAATTTATTTAGTTTTCATATTTAAAATAGTTATTTTTGTATTAAGTGCGCAAAATGAGTGTTTTTTTGTTGCGCGTGAGAATGTTACTTTTAGTCGAGACCGCAGGTCAAGACAAAAAAAGTCATTCAAACGCGCCAAAAAACAAAAATTTTGCCCATGAAATACAAACAACATTTTTTCCTAAAACTGTAAATAAAGTATGATACAATAATTATTGATTTATTTAAGTAAATTGAAGAAAAACAATCAACGATAATATGAATTTGATACTATTGATGTGTTGTAACTAATGAAACCTAACAACAAATAATTTGGGAGCGTGCGCGAAATACTCATTTTGCGCACTATGATACGAAACAGTGCTCAAAATACTTATTTTGTGCTCTAGGGTGCAAAATAATATGCAAAATACATATTGTCATAGTAATGTAAATGATGAGAAAATCACGCACTTCGCGTATTGACATTACGAGTAGTGAAAAATACATATTTTTAATAGTTATACAAAAAAGTAATTAGACACTGAAACAATAATTTGTTGGAGTAAAAGATAGCGTATTTACATAAAAATATTAAGATTTTATATCCTACTCAAAGTTGTGAAATATGTTAGCTTCTTTCCTTTTTGGAAACAACCTTGAAATGTTTCTGTAGCTATAAAAGTTCGTGGAAAATTACCGTAGAGCAACTTCATATCACTACATTTATTACTCAATTTATTATTACAATAAATTTACATTAACAAACATTAGTTGATAAGAAAAATATTTATTAGGTACATACATTATTTTACACCAAGTCTTGCATAACTGGCCATTACAGTAAATTAAAAATACTAATGATTTACTTTTCTAAATAGTCCTACCCCTACAAATATATATATATATATATATATATATATATATATATATATATATATATATATATATATATACCGGGTGTCTACTTTTTTCCGAACCTAGAAAATTCAATGTTAAAATTTTGGTTTAGCGATATCTCTTCACCTATTAATTTTAGAACAAAATTATACGAGAAAAAAAATGTTCAGAATGAAAAACTGCATCTATAGAATATAAGCTTGTTGTTCAATTGTTTCTTATGTTCGAGTTAGAAGCAAAAGAAAATACACGTTTTAAAGCAATTATCAGAGTGCCATGAGAAATAAAACAATAATTTGTTTGTTGTGTCTGACATTTTTTGACAAATTGGACCAGAATTGGAAGCTTACTCTCATTTATTTATTTATTTATTTATTCGAGCATTTAATTTAATAATAAAATTAATTATAGCAACTATTATTTTCTTTTTTCTACATAATCTAGACAAATAAATACCTATTATTAATTAATTTGTTTTATTTCTCATGGCACTCTGATAATTGCTTTAAAGTGTGTATTTTCTTTTGCTTCTAACTCAGACATAAGGAACAATTGAACAACAAACTTATACTCTATGAATGCAGTATTTCATTCTGAACATTTTTCTTCAGTACAATTTTGTTCTAAAGTTAATAGGTAAAGAGATATCGCTAAATCAAAATTATCACAAAGAATAACATATATAATAACGTAAATTACAAAATAAATTAAATGAGATTATCTTTTGGGCAATGTAAGCATATCGGGATTTTATCAGCGAGACGTAGATTGAATATCAGTGGTCTAGTCTAGCAAACTTGCAAGAGAGGAAAACCGAGATAAAACTTACGTTCCAAGCAAAAATACGTTCAACTCTCGTTGACTTCAGTACACTTTTGTTCTAAAATTAATAGGTAAAGAGATATCGCTAAATCAAAATTTTAACATTGTATTTCCTATGTTCGAAAAAAACCGGTTTATATATATATATATATATATATATATATATACATATATACATAATTTCAGGCAATAGTACTTCAATGGATACAATTTTCGTCTTAAAAGCAACAGTTCAAATCGCACTACCTTCAACTTTATCCAACTGAGTCTGAGTGCTTCGGATTCCACTACAAGCTGTAATTTGGGTTTAATGAAGAGGCTAGTTAGAAGAGCCACAAGGGTTCATTATTGTATTATATTACGAAAATTTCAGTTTCCGGTTGTGGGAAATAGAATTCGAACTCTTGTGTTCACCTTCCAGTGTCCGATGCGTTATCGTAGAGCCAATGACTTTATATTAAAATGGTTTACTCAGGGCCAGGACCCTCAACTAACTTCAAGGCTATATTGCCAAATTCTGTCCTTTTATAAGTGTTCATTTTGCATTCAAATAACTATTTTCTACGATTGCTATGAAACATTGATAATTATCATCGTTTGTCATCGTAAAATTGACGTTTTCTATTAAACAATCGAAAAAAAAATTTTGTCACGTGTCTCCAATGGAAAAGCGCGATAAATATGTTAAATACGCGCTTATTTCAATAAACTATAGGTACTTATGTGAAAATAAATCAAATAATTTTTGCGGAATTTTTAAATTTTCTATTTTGCAAGTTGTATACAGTAAAATATTTTGTTTTAAATAAATAAATAGATATATCAGCACGCCTTTTACCCATTACTGGGTGTGGCACTCTGCCTAAGCAGATTTCGGTAACTGATATATTTTTTCGCGTGAAGTTCGGTTACCAGTCGTCAAATCGCGGCCCTCAAAGATATTAGTGGAGGGAGAGTCACAGGGGTAGATTTAAATTGGTGAAAATTGTTTGTCGGCTGTGGGGATCGAACCAGGGCTCTCAAGATCCACAGGCCGACTCGATACCACTGAGCCACCTACCCCATTATGTTTTGTTTTAAAATATCTATTACGGTTTCTTGTAGATCCGTCTTTAACACTTAGAATTTAAGAACAATAATCACATTTTACTTAATGGTCACCTAAGTCAGTAAAATGTTTTCATATTGAGCTCATTATAAATAACTTTAATTGATTAACAAATAAAATATTAAGTAACGAATGTAATGCGCAACCTGAGACAGAGCTACTTGTATTTTACTATTTGAGTCATTCATTCGCTTTACGGTTCGTTCAACCAAGCTGAAAATCTAAGAGCGCTGATGTATCAAGTGAAGATCCGGGCGATTGAAACCGCTGATCCGGTCAAAACATTGAACATGTCCATGTTTACCCCCTGTGGCTTCTCCTCCACTAATATCGTTGAGAGTTGTGATTTTACAGCTGGTAACCTCACTTCACACGCATAAATATATCACTGATACGGTCGAGTGCCACATCCAGTAATGGGTAAAAGGTGTGATGATATATTTATTTATAAAGTATACTTTTATAAATTGTTTTTAAAATTAGCTTCGTGAAGTGGTTCCTCTAAATCTCATTTATACGACTATCCTTGAATGTACTAGAAGTTGACAACAGCTCTGTAATTGCAGATTATTGAAAATTCTTCATATATTTGTTACTCTGCACAACAGAAACTTAATCCCACTTATAATGGTGGCCGCGCGGGTTGAGGGCCTGAATGACGACTATAAGGTCGTGGGTTCGGGTCCCGCCCTTGGCGGCCATACAAAGGACATATCGGCATATGACCTAAGTAGTTGGTCTGATATATAAATAAAAATAATAATAATAATAATACAGGAGGCCTTTAGCTTATAGTAGAACATGAATATTTTATATATTTGATATAAGTTGAAACCAGGAACTCTGGCTTATAAAAACAGTTGATTCTCACAAAAACAATGAAATTCATGCAATTACTAATTAATTATCGCTACTGACAGGCTTATATTTTATTCAATTCAAACCTTCGTGTACGTGTAAAACAAAACAGTAGAATGCGTGTCAGAATTCAACCAGGTATAAATAATACCGGCGCTTAGTATCACGTGATCCACATAGAACAAACGGCGATGCAAAAACAAAAGCATTTGTATTTTTTGGTTTCAACTGTTGAGACTATACATAGCCTTCCTCGTTGTAATACAAACGAAACAAATGCAGCTTCGGAGATTTTGCTAGTCATTGGTGACCTTGTCAAGACGACAGCACATTATTTTGTTGAATGGTTTGCAGGTGTTAAACTAACAATTTGTTCACAATTATTTGATAATTTATAGTCAGGATTGAATTCCTAAACAAATAGTGATAAATTACAAACTAAACATGGAGGCTATGTTTTGTAAATATCTAATTTGATATTTTCACATCTTTGTCACAGGTCAACTTGATCAAATATTATAATCATAATAACATTCTTGACCTCGACAGTTTACTAGTTAGTTTTTATTTTTTTATTTGTTACTATGTATAACAGAAATTTAATTCCAATTACAGTACTACAGGGAACCTACAGTTTATAGCGAAATCCGAACCAGCTAACACAATATAATTTTTATTATATAAATTAAAGTGGTATCGAGTCGCCTTGTGGATTTGAGAACCCGGGTTTGATCCCCACAGCCAACAAACAATTTTCACCAATTTAAATCTACCCCAGTGGCTCTTCCTCCACTAACGTCTTTGAGGCCCGTGATTTGACGGCTAGTAACCGCACTTCACGCGCCGAATATATCTCTTACCGAAATCTGCTACAGTAATGGGTAAAAGGCGTGATGATATATTTATCTATTTATTTAAATTGAAGTCAACGATGTTTGAACGTATTTTTGCTTGGCCCGCAAGTTTTATCTCGGTTTTCCTCCCTTGCAAGTTTATTAGACTAGACCACTGGTATTCAATCTACGTCTCGCTGATAAATTTTATCCCGATATGCTTACAATGGCCAAAAGATCATCTAATTTAATTTTACCTATTTGTTTAGTTGTAAAATTCAATGTAAAAGTAAATTATACTATTTATTTTATAATTTACTTTATTATATATGTTATTTTTTGTGATAATTAGTTTTTGTTATACCGGGTGTCTATTTTTTTCCGAACATAGGAAATTCAATGTTAAAATTTTGATTTAGCGATATCTCTTTACCTATTAATTTTAGAACAAAAGTGTACTCAAGAAAAATGTTCAGAATGAAAACCTGCATTCATAGAGTATAAGTTTGTTGTTCAATTGTTTTGTATGTCCGAGTTAGAAGCAAAAAAAAATACACGCTTTAAAGCAATTATTAGAGTGTCATGAGAAATATATACTCTATGAATGCAGTTTTTCAATTTGAACATTTTTATTCACTACAATTTTGTTCTAAAATTAATAGGTAAAGAGATATCGCTAAATGAAAATTTTAACTTTGAATTTCCTATGTTCGGAAAAAAAGTAGACACCCGGTATGTACTCTTGAGTTGTTAATTTGATAAAGGGGGTAGCGGGATAAGCATAGTGAATCGGCCCCAGAGCGATTTTGACTTGGCACTATGTTGGCCCTTTCAAAAATGTAAAAAAAAAACAAGGTTAGATGGTTACCAACTTTATAAATATATTTCTCTTCTGGCAATCCTTGAAAGATTGATTTTTTGACATGTTTTTGGAAAAAAATTGTTTGGGCCTACTTACATGACTTTAGTTTAACTTTGGGTAACAGATAATTAATCTACACTAATCAGAGAACATCTACGATTTTTTTTCATTTATTTCTGAAGCGAAAATTACGGCGAAAAATCAATTTAAAGCAAAAGAAAGTTAAAATTTGACACTTTTTTTAGTTTGACCTTGGCTTTTCTCGGGTTGTTGTTGAGACTCCGAAAAACGCTACATACAAAATTTATCAAATTTAACAAGCTTTCAGAACGCAAAACCACATTACGATATCTCTATTACATTAGGCGACAATCGATTTAAGTAAAATAAAGAATATGCGACATTTTCCGATTTATGAGAATATTTCACCCCCTTTATAATTTTATTTACGTAAGTTAAAATGAATTAAAGTATTGTTTTTTTTTTTAATAATTTCTTTTCTACCATTACTCATAATATATAAATTGTATGGATTAATTTCATTTCTATAAAATAAATACCGGCCAGCTATAAACAAAGATTGGATACCACTGACCTAGACTGTTCAGCATTCTAAAAAACAGGTCCTGTCTTTGACTATCAAATATTTGTATGTTTATAATAATAAAAAGAAAAAATACAGTCCTTGACTGAATCGCAATTAAAACAGATAATCAAATAAGTAAATAAATATACTACCATTGTTGATATTTTAGTCAAGGCTGTTACAGCACAAAGCTGCTCGCTGCACAAATCACGATTAGTGTGTTCAGTACTCCAACTCACTTCCAATGAGCAGAAAACTATTCTAAGAATTACGATACTAGTACAGTTCTCATGCAATACACAAAATTCATTCGATGACTGCACCACAAAAACCAACAAAATAAATAAGATATGAGAATTCATTCGCTTAAAAACAATGGCTGGTAGCACAAGGTCTGTTTTCTCCTGGTTTAAGACAAGTGTTTTTGGGTGTTTTAGCTATTTCTAACATGCTAAAACTGTACTCTTAAAACACCTAAAAACAGAGCTTGTGCTAGCAGCCATTATAATTAGTAATTTATTGAAGATACGTTATTTAATTAAGTTTTAGTACTTAGATAAATTCAATAGTTCATGTAGTTTACATATAATCTATAATGATAGATACATTTTGTACTAAGTATGTATTGATAATTTTATAACGAATTAAAAGATTAAAATTATAAATAATATATTATCCGATTACCTAATAAATGTTAAAAATACTTTCATAACGTAACTGATAACAATATCATTTATTGTTTTAGAAAATCTCGATAAGTGATATATTTTTTCGCGTTACCGGCCGTCAAATAACGCGCCCCAAAGATGTTAGTGGTGGGGGGAGCCCCAGTGAAAATTGTTTGTCGACTGTGGGAATCAAATCCACAGGTCGACTCGATACCACTGAGCCACCTACCCAATAAACATGTAAATAATAAAATTCTGGCAACAAAAATTCAGGTTTAAGGTTATTTATCTAAGGTTAGAGAGTTCCGATGCGAAAAAAGCTTGTAAAATTTGCATAGATTGAAACTGGAGTGTCAACTAGAAAACGGTACCACATTCCTTTCTTCTTTGCATACGATTAAATATCAACGTTACACTTTCTGTCAGCGAATACACCCAAGTAATATAAAACAATATTTATAAACAAACGATTAAAACTTATTCAAATACAAATTAAATCCAGGATTACTAACAAAAAATATATTGATAAATTTTGTTATTAAATAAAATATTTTTTCCCTAAAATTAGGTTACTAACCGTCAAATAATGGTATTCACAAATGCTAGAGGTAGGTGACAATAGACATGGATAATTAAAAGAACAATTATCTATATTTTTAAAATGTGCAAGTAAAATCAGACTGATATTTTAATTAAATAAATTATAAATTATATTTTCTAACTAAAAATAAATACAAGATGACTAACATAAATTAGAGTTTTATTTTAATTGAATAAGAAATAAATAAATTTTATCGTTGGGAACTAATTTGTTATTTATTCAATGTCAAATTAAAAAACGGCAAGAAATGTTTTCTAAGCATTTTATAGGTAAAGTTCAGTGGCGTCTCATTAGAACATTTAAACTGAACAATTAAGTACAATCAAAATATTTTACGGGGTGTTGTATATTTCAGAAAAGAAAATTAAATGACTTACTGATAGCAGAACAAAAATATTTTGTTAAATAAATATATCATCACGCCTTTTACCCATTACTGAGTGTGGCAAGCTGCCATAGCAGATCTCGGTAAGTGATACATTTCTTCTCGTAAGGTACGGTTACCAGCCGCCTAATCAGGGCTCCAAAATATTTTAGTGGGAGGAGGGGCAGAGGGGTTGTATTAATGTAATGAAAATTGTTTGTAGTTTTTTAAGTATTTTTATAGACAAAGTTCAGTGCCGTCTCATTGGAACATTTAAACAAAACAACTCGGTAAAATTAAAATATTGTACAGGATGTTTTAGATCAGTGATTTTCAACCTTTTTTTGTCGCGACACAAAGAAAAAGATAAGTTTAAAAGTTGTTTACTTACCTATAATACAATGTGTAAAATAGTTTATGATAATAATTTTGAATGTAAAATAAAATATTTAAATTATATTATTTAATAATTTTAACATATTTTTCTTTAACTTAAGCTTTACTCGTAATAAAAAAAAGCATTATAATTTTTACATTTCTAAAATTTGGCGGCACACTTTAAGAATTTGGCAGCACACAAAAGTACCGCGGCACAGTGGTTGAGAATCACCGTTTTAGACGTAAAAAGGAATATATTTTATTCGACATCCGCAAAATTAAGGGTGATTTACCTTATAAAATAAATAAATATTCCATCACGCCTTTGACCCATTATAGGGTGTGGCACTCTGTCGTAGCAGATCTCGGTAAGTGATATATTTCTGCACATGAAGTGCGGTTATCAGCCGTAAAATTACGGCTCCCAAAGATGTTAGTGGACGGGGAGCCACAAGGGTAGTTTTTAAATTTGGTAAAAATTGTTTGTCGGCTGTGGGTATCGAACCAGGGTTCTCAAGATCCACAGGCCGACTCAAAATCACTGAGCCACCTACCCCATAAAATTAAAAAAAAAACTGTTAAACAATAAACAATTATTTAATTTACCACTGCCGATTTCCTGTATGTAACACTGTCCTGTAGTAAAATCTGTGTTCATAGTACATAAATTTTCAGAATGAACATTAATTAAGTCATCAAAACAAGTTGTGATGATAAAAGCAAGTATTGCATAACCCCAGATTGCTCTCAATGACACTAGAGCCTAACCAGGCAATTAATAACTCCTCTATTATACTATTCATTAAAAGAATGCCGTGATACATGCTTATTAATTATTTACCAACGTGTAATTAAAAGGCGCCTCTGTAACTACGCTGCAAATACAATTGACGTTAATACTAGCTGACCATGAACGTGTGAAAAAAGATCGATTTTATAGACATCTACAGGTGGTTTGATGCTTGATATAGCCTAACCTAACATTTAGGTTAGCACGCATAATCCGATGTTTGTTTGTTTAGTAAACAGCTGACAATCAATTGGTATCAATGAAATTACAGCAGGAATATTTGACAGGACAGTAAAACATTTTTTCTAATGATTACAATAGGTGTTGACTTATTGCATTTGCAGGAATTTTAATTATTCCTGCGGCTTGATATGACATCATATGACTCTGCGGAAAATTATAAGATATTAGATATTTTTGTTTCGTATGTTTTTTTTATGACAAACCTTTTTAAATTATCTTCCAATTCATAAAAAATAAAATAAATATAAATATATCATCACGCCTTTTACCCATTACTGGGTGTGGCACTCTGCCTAAACAGATCTCGGTAAATAATATATTTTTTCGCGTGAAGTGCGGTTACCAGCCGTCAAATCACGACCCCCAAAGATGTTAGTGGAAAGGGAACCACAGGGGTAGGTTTAATTTGGTGAAAATTGTTTGTCGACTGTGGGGATTGAACCAGGATTCTCAAGATCCACAGGCTGACTTGTCTAAATTATACAATGTAGAAACACTTTAAAATATAAAACAAATATAAATATATTTATTTTAGATTATGCATTTTTAATATATTATAACAATTAGCTTTAAAATTATACGACAATTTGCGGTTTTCTTGTTTTGAAATATTTCATATTTACATGACAATAAATTTTCACCAATTTAAATCTACCCCTGTGGCTCCCCGTCCACTAATAACTTTGGGAGCCGTAATTTGACGGCTGGTAACCGCACTTCACGCGAAAAAAATATATCACTTACCGAGATCTGCTTAGGCACACCCAGTAATGGGTAAAAGGCGTGGTGATATATTTATTTATTTATTGAAGATTAACAGATCGACGAGCTTCTCCAATCATTCCTGTTAGCGCTCACATATGTATAATATAGGGGGTAGGTAGCTCAGTAGTATTGAGTCGGCCTTTAGATTTGAGAACCCGGGTTCGATTCCCATTCCGACAGACGACAAACAATTTTCTTCAAATTAAATCTAGTCCTGTGGCTTCCCCTCCATTTATATCTTTGGGGGGCATGAATTGACGACTGATAACACTTCACGCGAGATCTGCTACGGCAGAGTGCCACGCCCAGTAATGGGTAAAAGGCGTGATGATATATTTTTGTATTATGACAATAAATTTAACCGATGCAACCTAATTTACAAGTATAAAAACTTATCAGGCTAGTCACGTGACTTAAATTAGTTGTTAACTTTGCTCTTAACCTCATATTTAAATTGTCAAATTATTTTTCAAAGTGACTACTTCAACTTTATCTTTGAACATAATAATTAAAACTAGTTGTTGCGTTATTTTAACGTTTAAACAAAAATAACCCAACACGTCAATTTAACCAACTTCATTTACATAAGAATTTTTAATTCAAACAACGGAGAATAAAGGAATATGAATAGACCATGACCTTACGTATATTTAAATTAAATGTGGCATTGAAATTATTTAACCTAATATACCTAAAATATTTCAAATTAACAATTTTGTTTTTACCCAAAATTCTACATTATTATTATTATTTTTAATTGTTGTCCAGCATAAGTAATAAATAATTACAATTACAGTACACAAGGAGACCTAAACGTCTAGTGGAATTAGAATCACTCAAATGCAATTGTATTTTATATTAATATAAATGTCAACGAAGTTTAAACTCGCCAATTTTCGTTTGTAAATCAACTGCGCTCACTATCTAGCCACAACTGCCATTTAGCGAGTTGCTAAATAAAAATTGCCAGTATTATTATGATTATTATACTCATTATTTATTTTCAAAAAATAATTTGCAAATAAATTAACATTGCTGTCAAAATTTAAACTGTAGTTAGCTGTATAAGTCCAGTTAAAATTTTGATAATTCCAGCCGTAAACCTTAAAAAACAACATTAAAATATGTCGTGACCTCAACTTAATATAACATTGTTGTTATACAACAACAAAATAAAAACATAACAAAGATAGAAACAACATATTTATTTCTTTGTCCCTATTCTGTATGTCACTATCAACGAGTTTTGCCATTCGTTCTTTTGATACAAATAACAACAAATTGCCTGTCAAATTATCAATAATTGATATTTGTTCCTCATTTTACTTATTAGAAGACTTTGTCTAAATTAAAATCGGGTTCATGCTACCCCATTTAAAGGGACATAGCGTGATGTTATGTATGTATGTAATTTGTTTTAATTTCTCGATCATTTTTGACAGTTCCAAAATTGTTTGTGTCTGTAACGAAACATAATTGTTACTTTGCACAACAGAAACTGAATTCCAATTACAGTACAGAGGACCTACAGCTTATAGTGGACTCTGAACCACTCAAACACAATCATATATTTTAGATATAAGTTTTACGTTGGTTTTTATTCAGTAAACCACGATTGTCTGTGTTCTGTATAAAAATATTAAGATAAATATAACAGCATATCAACTAGATAAGAATAGAAGAGAGTTCTAAGATAATGGAAATAAATAATTAAAGGCGAAATATATTTAATTTAAATGTTGGGAAGACAATGTTCGTCCTTGTACCTTGAATAGATGAATCCTTCAACTCCAGCCTAGCAGCACGTGTTGGAAGCATGCAGCTCCAACCTGTTGTATTGTTGATGTGAGAGCACTGATCAGGCGCGCACTAATACACACGCACTCACTGTCACTAGCGCGACCGACGTTCGGCGTCGACTGAGCTGCGGACGAGCCGGAGCTCCCGACCCCCCACTCCTGGGCGATTGGAGCGCCAGGCGCCAAGAGGTAATCGTGATCATCTGAGCTGCGAGCAGGTTTAGCTGAAGAATTCAGTTGGAAGTGTGTTAGCAGGAGCTGTTTTATACATGTGCAGGAATGGTTGGAGAAGTATCTAGGTATGTTGATCTTGACCTTGCTATATACAGGGTGTTTATACTAAGTTGTAACACCCGAAAATAGCAGTTAGAACTTTTCTTAGTTCAAGTTTTTGATTTGGAGCCCCAGTTCATGATTATAATAATAATAATAATATTTGTAATAATAATTGTCAGCCGACAAACAATTTTCACCAATATTTTATTTATTTTATTTGTTCATGATTATTGGCGTTCTTTTGTTTTTCGAAAAATCGTCATTACTCCCTTATTTTAAGGAATATTAAAAAAATACAAAAACTTTCAACATTTGTTTTCGGTTCTCTAAAACATTTGTATTTACAATTATTTTATATTTTATCAAATAACAAAATGGCGACCGAACAAAAATTTCAAAACAAGATATTTTGAAAACCACTTGATCGATTTTTTAAAATAAAACATTTATAAAATCCTTAAACTATCTACTATAACATTTGTCTGAAACATTTTTTTTCGATCTATCCAAAAAAAGTTTTTATTCAAATTGAATTACAAAATAAATTTTAACATACTCCAGCAATCATTCAAAACAAAGTAGGCTTGCTGCCATTAAACAAGAAAATTTCATTGTTGTATATGGAAAATCAGTCGTTTAGTGCAGACGTGGAAATTGTAAAGAACATCGATTAGGACTTTTAAACGATTAGTATTTTCATAAGTGCGTTAACGTTAGCAGGAGCAATTTTACATATAAATAAATACTGGCTGATTCTGGGAAGACGAACCCCCCCTTAATTTTTTTATTATAAGAAATAGAAAAATTTTCTTCATATCGAAGTTTTATTATATTAAATATACTATTTTATGATATATATATAGAAATTTTTAATAAGGTCATGTTTACATTATACGACTATCAACTTATATTTTTCAAATAGGAACCTAGAATTATTTTATTAAAATAAAAACCGCTATTTTTGTCTCTTTTCAACGATGTATTACTTGTTATAAATGTATATGAAAAAAATCTAGATAATTTAGATATATCAGATATTACTTTTATTCAACTATTCTAGGTTTTTATTTTAATAAAATAATTCTAGGTTCCCATTTGAAAAATAAAAGTTGATAGTTGTATCATGTAAACCTGACATAAAAAATTTCTATATATGTCATACAATAGTATATTTAATATACTAAATCTTCCATATGAAGAAAATTTTTCTATTTTTTATAATAAAAATGTTATGGGGGGGTTCGTCTTCCCAGAATCACCCTGTATATCATCACGCCTTTACCCATTACTGGATGTGACACTCTGCCGTAGCAGATCTCGCGTGAAGTGCGGTTACCAGTCGTCAAATCATGGCCCCTAAAGATGTAAATGGAGAGGAAGCTACAAGACTAGATTTAATTTGGAGAAAATTGTTTGTCGTCTGTGGGAATGGGAATCGAACCCGGATTCTCAAATCTACAGGCCAACTCAATACTACTGAGCCACCCACCCCCTATATTATACATATGTGAGCGCTAACAGGAATGATTGGAGAAGCACATCGATCTGTTAATCTTCAATAAATAAATAAATATATCATCACGCCTTTTATCCATTACTGGGTGTGACACTCTGCCATAGCAGATCTCGGTAAGTGATAAATTTATTCGCGGGAAAAGCGGTTACCAGCCGTCAAATCACGGTCCTCAAAGATGTTAGTGGAGGGGGAGCCACAGGGGTAGATTTAAATTTGTGAAAAATGTTTGTCGGCTGTGGGGATCGAACCAGACTTCTCAAGATCCACAGGCCGATTCGATACCACTGAGCCACCTACCCATTAATCTTTTAATCTGTTGAACCTGCTATATTCAATTTTAAGGAAAAGAACGATTAGGTATTTTAGAATTTGTTTTTCAAGTGTTATCACTAAAGCCCGGATTTTTAGGCAATTGCCTAGATTCAAATTTTAATATACTTCAGGCAATTTATAGTTTTTCTATACATAGGTAATATGTTTACGTGTAATGGAAGGTTTTTTTTTTCGTGCCTTAGAGCCAATTTTTCCTATATTTTGGTTTTTGTGCCTATTTTACCTTATACAGCCTATTTTGCCTATTTTTGTTGCTAATTCCAACTTTTATGGAGCAGACAAGGCTTATCAACACCATCTATCATCTATTTCGTTGATTAATTCAACACTTGGCAAAGTGTTCCATCCTAATCTATAATATTTAAAGTACTTACTTTGTCTTTAATCAAGTTTTAGTCAAAATTTTATGTGGCAATTCAATTGCTCCTTTGCCATTAATCAATGAAGCTGAGGTAACTTTAGACGATATAGCTAAATATAAGAACGTCCCTGTTACATTTTATGATGTCGAACGAAGTTTTCAGCTTACAAGCAAGTTCTGACTGACCGAAGACAGTCCCTTTTCGAAAATTCCATTCCGCAATTGCTCGTAATATTTTGTGAATCAAAGTATACTACATAATTTGAATTTATATAATAGTTAATAAAATGAGAACCCTAAATATTTTTTTAGATTGCGTTTATTTTTGTTTAAAATGAATATTTTTTTCTAATGAGAAGTACCAATATTAGAAAAAGAATTAGTTCATAATTTTTATTAAAGAAACTATTTATATTTAGGCTGCCTAAAATCCCGCCTATTTTAGAGTAATTAGCGGCCTATATGCCTGCTTATTTAGGTGTTTTTAAGTGCCTAAATATCCGGGCTTTAGTTATCACTATATATATATATATATATATATATATATATATATATATATATATATATATATATATATATATATATATATATATATATATATATATTGTCAAGGAGATAGAACCGGCAGGGTCATAAGCCGCCTCAGTTGCTCATTGTCCATGGTATGACAACAACACCTGAAGTTTAAATGTACCTGTTATCATCTATCCAATTACTACCCGACCGCAGTGTTACTCAACTTCCGTCGTTGAGTCAACCGGAATAATTGCATCTTGCCATGGCCGTTGCTAACACTTTTAATTGTTTTTTTATTTATTTACATCGCACCTGCAGCTTGTGTGTAGCGGATCTCAAACTTTTCTCGAACACAATGTAAGTGCTTCTCCAGGTTTGAGCCGGAGTCTCCGGATTTTGATGCTTTGTCTCCAGGCTATAGGTTTAAGTATTATTGCTTCTGCTTTCGAGTTTGAAAAATTTAATCATAATATAAATATCTTATGGTTGCGTTGCAGATTAATATTTAATTTATGCAAACATTTTATAATTTTAGTATTACCGTCAGTACGGTGGTGTGGATAGCTATAAGGAATTCCCGAGTTCGAATCTTACTCAAGCTAAAAATTATATAAAAACTACCACACTGCGGCTCGGTGAGTGCGGACTAGGGAATGCAATACCGGGATCCCGGGATCCCGAATACCGAATTTGACATTCCCTTAATATATATACCACACGCACACCACACCCTACTGTAAATAAATGTAAATGTAAATAGGTTCAATTTTTAAAAATGTATCAATGCCGGTATTAATACCGGTATCTCAATTCTAAAAACAAAAATACCGAGATACCGGTATTGACATTTTTGACCGGTATTGTCAGGGGCGTATCTGGGGTACTTGGCGCCTGGGTTCTGAAGCAGAATTTGGCGCCCCGAGGCGTGCGCCGCAGGCGAAAATTTTGGAGCACAAAAATGCGATATGGTACTTGAAATACGTGGAATTTTATGCTCTACGATACAGAAAGAGTAAGGCAGTAAGCCGACACGCAGACTATGCGAAACTTGCGTGTAGATTTAGAGCAATAAGCAAACTCATGACAAATAATATGTTATTCACCTTAGCGTAGAATAACAGAACATTGTCTAGAAAAATAACTATTTTTTAAATAAATATTTTATTATATAGTTTCTCATAAAATTAAATAAAAATACAAAAAAAAAACAAAAAGAAATTAGGTCATTACATAGGTACATTCTAATATACCAAAACCTAATTAAAACTATATAGTTTACATTTTACAATTGTACATAATAGCACAAACAATTATACAAATAACAAAATAACATATCAATACATGTAAATTAAATTTACAATAAAAATACTTAAGTACTGATAACTATACCGCGCGTTCCACGTAAAGGTTGGCATAGGGAAATAACATGGGAAAAAAGGTTTTTGTAAATAAAAAGTGCCCGGTAAAAAATTATGGTATAATATTGCACATGGCCATACTAGACCTATCCACACACATTATTTCATACAGATTACTTCATTTTAATGCCACAAATTAGAGAAATTAATGAAAATAGTTCGAGAAAATCGCCTACTAATTTTGAATTTTTGTGACAGCTTTGTCATAGAAACAGAAGCTGTCACTATAACCGTCAAGATTTGTTGTGAATATTAAGAAATCTTGACAGTTAACTTTATATTTCAAACATTAATTACATTACTTCGCGATCTTTTGTAATTAAAGGCCTTAGTACGATAGTAGGTACCTACATTTGGTATTCATTTAATTACTTTATTTATTTTACAAATAATATTAAGACGCAGTATTTGTGTTCTTTTAATATATCTACTCATATTAATTTTAACTTTTTGCCGTCTGCCGCCCTTTTATGCTGGCGCCCGGGTTCTGGGAACCCCATGAACCCTGGGTTGAAACACCCCTGGGTATTGTATTCCCTAGTGCGGACCCTGTACAGTAATTGGGATTAAGTTCCTGTTGTACAGCGTAACAAAATAATTAAATAAATAAATAATACGTTTATGCACAATTTTAGGACCAGTTGCATCAACAAAAGTTAAATAAACTTATTTTAAACAAATAAAAGCAAAGCGAAGATACATATATATGGCATAATTGAAAATACTGTTAAACATTTGGTTCTTACCAAATAAAATCTACCCCAGTGGTTTCCCCTCCACTAACATCTTTGGGGGCAGTGATTTGCCGGCTGGTAACCGCACTTCACGCGAAGAAATATATCACTTACCGATATCTGCTAAGGCAGGGTGCCATACTCAGTAATAGTTAAAAGGCGTGATGATAAATTTATTTATTATTTCGCTGCTAAAAATATGTTCAAACGTCTTCCAATAAGACATTTTGAAGTGCTGAACTAACATTTAATAATCTTCAAATGTGTTTTAAATTAATTCTAAAAATAATATTCCAGCATAAATACTACTAATAAAGCTTAGATTAGGTTAATTATTGTTAAAACCACTAATGATAAATGAACAAAGCATTAGTTGTTACTTTTTACGGAGTAACATTTAGAAGATTGGCGTCAACAATTTTTATCGCGAATATCAAATTGTTTTCATGCATTGTTTCGAGCATAATACACTTGATACTACCTTTTTCATTACAATTTTAATAGCATATAAACTAGGAAATAGCATCATGTCCCCTGAGAGGTGCAGTCAGTTTTTTACTGCAACATCAATATTTTAAAAGTTAAAATTGTACGATATTATCAATCAATAAATTATATGCGAAATGTTAAGTTAGTTCAGCTTTTAATCGGAAAAATATCCCTTGGTCACTGTATAAGAAATGTAATACAGCAGGTAATAAAATTATTTTTTTTTATAAATAAAGCAAGAACTTAATGATAAAATAATATTTAATTATAGTTTCATTATTAAATAGATGAAATCAGAATTTATGCATCTTTATTTATTGGGTAGGTGGCTCAGTGGTAACGAGTCGGCCTGAGGCGACAAACAATTTTCACCACGTTAAAACTACCCCTCTGGCTTTCCCTTCACTAACATATTTGGGGGTCGTGATTTGACAACTAGTAATCGCACTTCACGCGTATATATACAGGATGTTTCTATACCTCTGCACGAAACTTTAATGACATATATATATTTGATATACTGATTATAGAACAAAAAGATTTTTTTAAATTCGCATAAATTAGGGTATTTTATTCCTGGCTAACATTTTTAGTGTCACTGGTTTAATAGTACATTTAATTTTTAAATAAAATAGAAATAAGGTATTACACCAGGCACCTACATAATAAATAATTAATAAATGATTATTTGTAGGCAGTGTATATACTTTTATTTCATTAGTAACATAATTATTATAAATAATGTAATGTACTATTAAACCAGTGACACTAAAAATGTATGCTTGGAATGAAATACCCTAATTTTAGCGAATTTCAAAAAAAATAATTTTGTTATATAATTATTATATCAAATTATATATGTTATTAAAGTTTCGTGCAGAGGTATAGAAACACCCTATATATCACTTACCGAGATCTGCTACGACAGAGTGCCACAACCAGTAATAGGTAAAATGCGTAATAATATATTTATTTATTTTATATGATCACATATCAATAAGTAATTTTTTTATCTATAAATATAAAACATGTATAGCAATACAGTGCCAGTTATTTGAAATTGCATCATTGAATCACTAGAAATTTTTATTCTTACGATTCTGTGAATTGCCCTATAATTCTGTTATAGGAAAACTTTTAAATAATAGTCAAAGTTTTAGTTAGAGTTAGCAGCAAAAATCAATAAAACTTCTATTCAATAAAAATATTTTTGTAGCTTTTCTTTTAAATGGAAATGCAAGAATAGTTTAATTTTATTTTAGCTTTAATTCTTTAATTAATGATATTTAATTTAATTTATCTGAGCGAGATCGGTATTTAAAACAGGGACCTCTAAATAAATTTGATTTGGTTAATTAATAAATATTTATTTCAAAATACAATTGGATATTATAATTCAACTAATAAGATATACTGACATTAATACAGTGATACGATCAGCATTAATTAGAATTATAAATAATTAGAATGTTTTATTATTTGTACACGTGTAATAGATAAGAACGTATTGTTTAGATACTGTAAATACATATACGTATTGCGTATGGTCTACTTAGTTTTGTAAATATGAATAAATATATTTTAATTGAATGTTTTCTGTTTTAATAATATTTATATAATTTGCATGTAAATTCAACCACCTGTTACTGCATTAGAATTAAGTAAAAATATTGCAACAAATAAAAAATTATTTATGACATGTCATTCAATGGGAGGAAAAATGAAGGTTACAATTTGAAAAAGCCAAGTATTTTTTATCACGAAATTAAAAAGTGTCAGAGATAGCTACATCTGACGTTCAATTAACATAAATCTGTTATCTCTGATCTTTTAAAATGTACGCCACTGAATTCGCTGTTTTTTGCGCAAGTAAGTCGCAACAAAGTGAAGCGATTTGCACATGCGCAACTACTTCGTCAGCAGGTTTTGTTGACGGTTGACGTTTTATTTTATTTGTGTGAGTGTGATGCCAGGTATTGCTTTGCGTCATTGATCAATTTATTTTATAACATACGAGTTGATCTTCCATAGAGTAAGTAGATATGTGTTAAATAAATAATAAGTGTACTGTAAAACCGTAGCACAATTACAATGGACTCAACCATTGGAAATTCTGCAGAAGGCATTGAAAGGAGAGAAAGGTACGTTGTTTATGTTTTTTTGTTGTTGATCATACACCAAACTGTTACTCAATCACATGATTCCCTTGCATAAAAATTTGCTTATTAGTAATTTGAATACTTAACAAAAGGATGCCAGAAATGATGATTATGAGCAATTATGCAAATTTTGTCCTACTAACTTATTACGTATTCTTGTAGTTGTCTCCTTCTCCGGTATGCTAGTCAGAATTCTCTGGATGAAAGTTCTCAGAAACATATTCCTCGACCAGGAGGCAAAGAAAAACCACCGTACAGAAATCACCACCATACGCATAGAGCCTTTGAAGTGATCAATGTTATGCGAAAGTACGTACAAAATATAAACAAATTAGTTATTAAGTAATGTTTACCTAATGTAGTTTCCTATTTTTTATCTAATTTATAAACAAATTTCGTCTAGACTGAAAACAAATGTATGATTTCATAATTCTAACCTACAATGCTACAATACATCAATCAAAATGTATTTTAGGCAAAACCTTCTTTGTGATGTGACTCTAATAGCGGATAATGTAGAAGTGCCTGCACATAAAATGGTTCTTGCAGCCTGTTCGCCTTATTTTTACGCAATGTTTACCAGTTTTGAAGAAAGCAAACAAGATCGAATAACTTTGCAAGGTGTAGATCATTATGCGTTGCAGCTTTTAGTTGATTATGTTTATACTTCTGAAGTGCAGGTCACTGAGGAAAACGTTCAGGTAGTAAATACTAGAACGTTATTTTTAGTTAGAACGTAAAAACTGATTCTATTAATATTTAGGTGTTATTGCCAGCTGCTAATTTGCTACAGTTGACGGATGTGAGAGACGCTTGTTGTGAATTTCTTCAGGCACAGTTACACCCAACGAATTGTTTAGGTATTAGAGCTTTTGCGGATTTACATGGATGTCTGGATTTGTTAAACCATGCCGAAACTTACATAGAACAACATTTTACGTAAGTTTATCCTTGACAATTTTTCTCTAATTTTTAAAAACGGGATTTATAATATTTCTTTGTTGACAATCTGCAATTTTAATTATTCTTGAACCATAGGATATATTTTTATATCAAATCCGATATGAACTCAAATTTCATCAATGATGCGAATTATTCTTTGTCCCAATAATACTTGCATATAATATTCAGCAAGTAATGAATTTTAAATAAATTATCGGTTAAACGGACTTCTTCGAATAACTTTTTATTCAATTATTTCTTCAACAGAGAAGTAGTAGAATGCGAAGAATATCTCACTTTATCGCCACAACAAGTAGCAAAATTAATTTCAAGTGACCGACTGACTGTTCCATCAGAAGAAAAGGTTCGTTTTAGCTTAAGAACTAATATAAGTAAAGTTCAGTTGTGAATGTTGCAGGTGTTCGAATGCGTGGTTTCCTGGGTTCATGCCGATGTGGAATCACGCCAATCTCACCTAGCAGAGCTCATGGAACATGTTAGATTGCCACTGTTATCACAGGAATACTTAGTCCAGAGAGTTGAAGAAGAACCTCTTCTTAAAACTGATTTAAAGTGCAAGGATTTTTTAATAGAAGCTCTGAAGTATCATCTGCTGAAAGGCGACCAGAAGACTAGTTTCAAAACGCCCAGGACAAAACCCAGGCAACCTGTTGGATTACCAAAAGTAATACCCAAAATAAGACAAAATTAAAATGGTATTTGATTGATTTTGTTGCAGGTGTTGTTGGTTGTTGGCGGGCAAGCACCGAAGGCGATAAGAAGTGTTGAATGTTTCGATTTTAAGGAAGAAAGATGGTTTCAAGTTGCTGAAATGCCCACTAGAAGATGCAGGTACAGTTCGTCTTAAATATGTCGACCCTTGTTTTTAATATTATTTGTAATTATTTATTTTGTTAAATTCAGTTCAAAATGATTTCAACAGTTTGTACTGTCTAAATAAATTTAAATTAATATGTAATATTTCTCTACAATTTGTTAGTTTGTTTTTCGCTATTTTTCAAAACTATAATCACTATTCAATCTGTTTATCTATGATACGAATAAAATTTGTGTTTTTTCTAAGGGCTGGCCTTGCAGTCATCAACGGCAAAGTGTACGCCGTAGGAGGATTCAATGGATCTCTCCGCGTCCGTACCGTTGATGTTTACGACGCAGTTCTGGATAAGTGGTCCACGTGTGCATCCATGGAGGCACGACGTTCTACTTTAGGTGTCGCTGTGCTCAACAACTGTATCTACGCAGTCGGCGGCTTCGACGGCTCAACTGGCCTTAATACCGCAGAGATGTATGATCCTAGAACGCAGGAATGGCGACCGATTACCTCCATGTCAACTAAGAGGAGCTCTGTTGGCGTTGGGGTTGTGAATGGCTCGTTATATGCGGTAAGAAAGGAAAACATTTCCAAAATGGTTCTTCAGTTAATTTTTACCTTGAAATGCGGTTGTTTGCAGTTGAATTACGACATCTACAGATGCTAGTAGGGGGATACTAATTAAAATATGGAATGTTACAGGTGGGTGGATATGACGGAGCATCCAGACAGTGTTTGAGTTCTGTAGAATGTTATAATCCCACGTTAGATAAGTGGGATGCTGTTGCTGATATGTGCCAAAGAAGAAGTGGAGCAGGTAAGAACCATCACAATTTTCATTATTTAAAAAACAAATTACTAATTCGATCTAAATATGTAAAATAAAAATAATAGAAGCAAAATATTTCAGAAAAAAAGATTGTTCAGAATTATTGTAGTTCGGAGTCCTGTATAATTTGTAGATCCTCTTGACTTGCGCATCATAATAATGATTAAGCGAGAAAACGTCTATTTCCTCCAGGTGTCGGCGTACTCGACGGTATTCTCTACGCGGTAGGTGGCCACGACGGTCCTCTTGTTCGCAAATCTGTGGAATCCTATAATCCCGAAACTCAAATCTGGAGCGCAGTCACTGACATGGCGATGTGCCGGCGTAATGCAGGCGTCATCGCCATGGACGGGCTCCTGTATGTGGTTGGAGGGGATGATGGCTCCTCCAACCTTGCCTCTGTTGAGGTTTACTGCCCTAAGACGGACTCCTGGGTCATGCTGCCCTCAGGCATGTCTATCGGGAGAAGTTACGCTGGCGTGGCCATCATAGATAAACCGATTTGAAGTTTGCCTGCTGCCAGTGGAGTCGTTACTGGGAGGTAATTAATTATTGTTTATAGGTGTTAGATCTGTAGTGGCATGTGATTAAATTATTATGTCTGTGATTTTAGGTTAGTGATATTATTTTTTGATGTAGTTTTGATGTATTTTACTGTATTTATATTAAATTACATTTTATATACTTCCTGGTTGTATTATTTTATTGTTCTGTTGTATTATATAAATTTATAAAATGCACTTCGTTAGGGTGAATGTATAGCACAGATTTTGAATAAAAATGAAAGGTAAGTTACAGCATATTTGTAAATACTGAATAAATGTTGCACGAATAATTGCTGAAACTAATGTATTTATTGATTTTGTAACAAAAATCAAACTGATTTTTTACTTAAATTTGTGAATTGTGATATTATTGTTTAGTTGCTTGTGAAGTAAATTGATGATTTATATTTTGAGATAGATTTAGTTAAACTTACATTTTCATACTCATTTTATGCTGATTAAATGAATATTTATTTTTTGATTTTCAATCTTGCTAAATAATATCAAAATAAACAAAAAATATTTAGTAATAAGTTTACAGTTAGTTATTAGTCAATTAATGCTTTAATGTACTACACATTCGCTTTTTAAGCTAGCTCGAATCTCGCAAATTCGACTAATAGCCGAAAAACTACAACAGGTTCAGATTGCAGTATGAAATGAAGATCCCTAATTGGGAATATAAAAATGTATATGTTTATTTTGGCCAGGTACGCAAATTGCAGCGACAATAGCGCTGCAGAAGGCGCCGTCGGGTACGACCCGCTCCCCTCCCCTGCACAGGAGTACGAGAACATCTACGAGACCATCCAGAACGACCCTAGTGGCAGCAATGGGCAACACGCAAATGCGAACAACGGTGGTGTTAACCACGGAAACGGACAGGAGAACATCTACGAGCGGATTGATGATAATCCACGACTGGGGCCGAGGAGGATCAGCAGCGATAGAAACATTGCCAGGCCCGCTGCAAGTGATGCCCCAGGAAACAGCAATGGAGCTAGCAGCTCGAATGGGGGAGAGTTCTATAGCAACTTGCAGGTGAGAATTGGAAATTGTTTTCTCAGGATTGAAATTGAGAAGATGACGATCATATATTTTTTAGAAGGCATTCAGTTCAGCTTTATAGTTTTATCTGATGTATGCAGCTCGCAATTTTTCGGATTTTATTTGTTGTTTTTCTTTAATAGAATGTACATAAGCCGATGTCTAAACAAATATTTATAATTTTTCAATTTTATTAATTTTCAAGATTCATAATATGTGTAGGTGCAATTATGCAATATATGATAATAATCAATTGCTATCTTATTTTATTAGCAAATCCGTTGATATTCTTGAAAAATATTATATAAAAAACTTACTTTTGATTGGTGTACTAAATTCCTGTTCCTAGGTAACTCGATCACGGATAACACAAACAATAATAATACTGTAATTGGGATTAAGTTCCTGTTGTACAGCGTAACATAAATAAATAAATAAATAAATAAATAACACACATATTCACTACATAGCAAACACAAAACTTATTGCACTATATTCAAAAACAATTAATAAATTAAGCTCAGTAATTATTTTACCGTATTTCACATTATTAAGTAACGATTTTGTAAAAATAAATCACAAAGGAAACGAAAATGAACGTTCATCGTTCATGTTGTTTATACACTTGTCATTTGTTTCATTAAACTAAAGCTTTACTTAGTTGCTTATTAAAATTTATTTTTCACGTTTCTGCTTGTCAAATTAATGCTAAAATATTCAAGAATGAATCCGAAATAATATTTAATTTAAAATTTAACAAGTTTATTGTTATTAAAAGTTATGAGGATAAACAAATAAATATATTTTTAAATGTTTATTTTTATTTCGGTTTATTACCATCTGCAAAATCTAGAAGACTTTATTACAAATTTTTAATAATTTTTAAGATAATTTAAAATAATTTTGAACCTATTTTTTTGTATTGAACACAAACATTAGCATCTTATTATTGCCGTAAATCGATGAACGAAGTGATCTCTACAAAAAATGCGTCGATGTTTAATAGAGTTTTTATTTTTACAAATATTTTTATACATACATACATACATAACATCACGCTATATCCCATTAAATGGGGTAGCACGAACCCGTCAACATTCTCATCCTGACACACGATACTCGATTCGACCACATTAACACTTCCTCCATACACAACCAAAATCCATCAACATACAACAAACATTCATCCATTCGCTAGTGTACACTGCGCTTGTTTCTGAAGATCGTCTCCGCACAATTGCAGGTAAACACTCAAAACATCTAACCAATTAAACTAAAATCAAGAATCATACGCTTGTCTTCATTCATCATATTTATCCTGCAATTAATTTTCTCCAAACATTCCTATCCTGACACACCACTTTTGCTTCAACCACATTCATAATTCTTTTCATACAAGCTCGTTTATTCTTCACGCTCAGAATCTTTCGCTCACGCAACAACCCTTCAATCATATTCATCCATTTGTTCCTAGGCCGTCCACGCAAACTTTCACCCTCAATTTCACCAACATACACCTGTTTCACCAATCTGTCATTCGACATACGTTCTACATGACCAAACCATCTCAACTGACTTATTCCCACTCTTCTTACAACATTCTTCCCAATCTCACATTCATCATACACCAATGTATTCCGGACACGATCTCTTCTAGTATATCCACACACACCCCGCAAATATCTCATTTCCACAGCAGTTATACGCCGTTCATGTTTCTTCGTCCATACCCAACATTCACTACCATACATCAACGTAGGCACTAACACACCATTATAAACACTCAATCGAGCATCTCTGGATACATTCACGTTCCGAGTAAAGGTTCCCAGAGCACCCAATATCTTACATCCAGCAGATACTCTTCTTTCAATCTCTCGATCAATACGTCCATCCCTCGAAAACACACTCCCCAAGTATACAAACTCATTTACTTGACCCAATCTCACACCATTCACCGAAACATTGCAATCAGTCACCAAATCACTCTTCTCAAACACTAACACTTTACATTTATCAACATTCAGTAATAGATTTAAACCTTTTCCTACTTCATTTATACTTAGAATCATTCTTCTCAATTGTTCTTCAGATTCACCCATTACAACTACATCATCCGCATAAGCTAACGCAGGCACTACACTGCCACCAATACGTACACCATCCGCCCCATTCAGCGACTTTCGTAACAACACATCCATATATAAATTAAACAACCACGGGGACATCCCACAACCTTGTTTCACGCCAACATCTATAGAAAACCAATCACTCAATCTACCATCAACTCTCACCGCAGCCTCGCTATCTTCGTATAATGCACGAATCGCTCCCAACAAATTACCATTTATACCGTACTCTAGAAGTACATCCCACAGAATAACTCGATGAACACTATCATATGCTTTTTTAAGATCGAGAAAGCCACAGAACACCTTCTTGTTCTTAGCAAGTGATTTCTCAACAATCATACGAAGAGAAAACAATTGATCTACACACCCTCTCTCAGGCAAAAATCCACCTTGCATATTACTCAACTTGGAGATTGTTAAGGTTCGTACCTTGTGAATAAGAATCTTCCCGTACAACTTCCCTACCACACTCAACAAACTTATCGCACGGAAATTAGTACAATCACTCGAACTACCTTTGCCCTTAAATAAAGGACAAATGATAGCACGTTTCCAATCATCAGGAGCTACACACAGTTTCAAACAAAATCTGAATAAATAAACTAACCAATCAAATAATCTCTCACCACCATACTTCAACATCTCATTCGTTATACCATCCAAACCAGGAGCTTTACCATTCTTCAAACGTAACAATGCAAAACTAACATCACTTTCATCTATATCCCATTCATCACTTCTAACATTTTCTCTTGAATTTTCACTACAACAATTCGATCCATTTACGCTACCATATAAGCCTCTAAAATACTCACACCATCTATTTCTAACGTCTAATTCATTCCACAATAACTCACCATTCGCACTCTTAATCGCTTTTACTGCCCTTACATTACCACCTCTCAATCTCTTCACACTCAACCAAAACATTCTTTTATTCATAGTAAAATCATTCGTCATTCTTTCACTCATCAAATCATCAAAACGCACCTTACTTTCTCTCACTACTCTCTTAACATGTTTATTTAACCTTTTATATTCTAGCAAACATTCATCACGTAAACTTCCAGGCACATCTTTTACATGTAGAAATCGCAAATACGCTCTCTTTTTCTCTTCAATTGCTTCTTTCACTTCATCATTCCACCATGCATTCCTTGGACAAGAGCCTAATCTGGCTTCACCACAAACTTCTTTTGCACATTTAAGAACTGTATCCTTAAATTTCATCCAAACATCATTTATGCTGCATTCAAAATTAGGCTCACATACAGGCAAAGATTCATTTATTTTCTCAACAAACAGATCTCTAATATCCTCATTCTGTAGTACACTAGATTTCACACGAAACATTTTTTCGGTGCCTTTTACCCTCATTCGCCAACATTTATCCAGACGTATACGCGACACCACCAAATAATGATCATTCGTACCCAATTCAGCCCCACGCTTCACACGCGTATCCACAACTAAACTTCTTAGTCGTTCATCATACAAAATAAAATCAATCACACTCCGCCTATTCTCCCTCACATTCTCCCATGTATACAAGTGAGCTAATTTATGTTTAAAGACAGAGTTGGAAACGAAAAGATCACGCTCTAAGCAGAAGGATACTATTTTCCTACCGTTTTCATTCACTCTCACATCACCATATTTACCCAATACATTCCCAGACATGCTTCTCTTTACTCCCACCCAACCATTCAAATCACCACATACGATAACTTTTTCACCTGGATCACACGAATCAATCACACTATCTAACAAATTCCAAAATTGATCTTTCTCAAGATCACTTTCGGATTCAGTTGGGCCATAAACTGACACAACGAAGATTCTATGAAAGCCTACCTTAAGTCTCAGCCAAAGAATTCGCGATGAAATACAACTATAATCTCTTACAAACGGTTTCATCCTTTCACTAACAAGCACTCCTACACCATGTTTTGCCCGTTCATTTTCTGCAACACCCGACCACAAGCAAAACAATCCATCTACCTCTTCTTCATTACAGCCTTTCCGCTTTGTCTCGCTCACACACAAAACATCTACATTATATACACGCATTATATTCACCAATTCATTTTCTTTTCCATTTATACCTCTAACATTCCACGTACCAAACTTACATTCATCAAA
Source organism: Pterostichus niger (assembly GCA_947425015.1). Taxonomy (NCBI): domain Eukaryota; kingdom Metazoa; phylum Arthropoda; class Insecta; order Coleoptera; family Carabidae; genus Pterostichus; species Pterostichus niger. Next base: position 13,513,539 of record OX380346.1, on the reverse strand, counting down.
TTTCGCCCATTTATTCCTCATTAGAACAAAAGATAAAAGAAATAGGGTTCTCTCGGTAAAAGAAGAAGAAGTTAAGGTAGCTTACCAGGCTTATCCTTAACTATAAAAGAAAGGAAATAAATTACATTCACACAGAAATGTCAATCACACCTAAAAACAAATCATAATTCACCGTATCTAAGCGTAACTAATATAAACAACTAACTATATACAAGACAAAAAAAATAAAAATAATTAAACTATTTTGAAAATCAAAGATAATACTTATCTTAGTAAAAGGATATGCACAAATTCTGGTGACAATCAATAAATATTAATCCAACTCAAAATAACCAGTCAAAAACCAAAATTAAATCCTTATTTGACGGACGAGTGTTGTTTATTATGTTGTCTTGCTACAAAACGTTGAAAAAATAAATTCGGTTTCGGTTAGCGACTCATCGTTCTTTGTCAGTTCGGTTTTTATTCCGGTTGAAAGTAATTAAATTTTGGAACGGTTCATGTACCGGTTTACAAGATCGGTTCGATTCGACGGTTCTGTTATTTTTTTTAAATTTTTTTTTATCGAGTCGGCCTGTGGTTCTTGAGAACCCTGGTTCGATTCCCACAGCCGACGAACAATTTTCACCAAATTAAATCTACCCCTGTGGCACCCGCTCCACTAACATCTTTGAGGGCCGTGATTTGACGGCTGGTAACCGCACTTCACGCGAAGAAATATATCACTTACCGAGATCTGCTACAGCAGAGTGCTACGCCCAGTAATGGATAAAAGGCGTGATGTTATATTTATTTATTTTTTATCGAAATGTGTCTTGTTAGTAATTTATCATTTTAATTATTCAGTTTAAATTTACATTACATACTTATACGGACGATTATTTTTGATCAAAACTACAAAAAATGTTACAATTTATAATAAAATTTAAATGCAATAACTTATTAGTTATTCTATTTTCTTAAAGTTTCTTAAAATAATAAAATAGATGCAAAACTAAATATTTTTTGTCTCGCACAAAACTGACTTATTTTGAACTGATTCACGCGTTTGGTTCAATTTATCGGTTCTACGTAGACGATTCGGGTTCATGGCTAAAAAGAACCTATTCGGTTCGGTTTCGGTTCAAGTTTCGGTTTAGTTTGCAGTCCTAATTTATCGTGGGGGTATAAAATTTAGTGTGTGAGATTGAAATATCGGCAATATTATTCGGTTATATCGGCCTTAAAAATTTACTGTAAAAAATATATTTATCCCATCTGGATATATCTCATGCAATAATATAAAATTTTCTTTTGAAATAAATAATAGAGTTTTCTGTAGGACATGCCCAGCTGTAGCAGCACCTATGGCCGAATTGGCAACGCTTACGGTCGCATTGACATCATCGGACACGGCATCGGACGCATCGAGCGTCACCTCTCCTCCTCGTGCGGAAGCGGCATCGACAACCACTACTCTGTCGAGAACTTCTACTCGCAAAATTCTGAACTCAATGGCCGAATTAGCAAAGTGTCTGTGCAGTGGCTGTTGGTTAACAAGTGGCTTCCGATGTGGATCGCAAACACCGGGAACGGAAGAGATTATAGAATTATAGATTTTTTACTGGGACAAAGAGTGGACTATGATAATATACCGGAGAAGAATAACGATGATGAACATAATCCTCCAAGTTCTTCATGAGATTCTATTTCTTGTTATTAATGTTAGAAATCTATCACTGTTAATTCTTGAGGCCTCTACTAGATTTGAAGATTACACAATTGTTTCTTTTTGGTAAACGTCTGTTTAGGTGAAGATGACTATTCTATCACCAGCATTCGGTCTCTTCACCTCCGGATAATGTTCCAGATAACAATCAATGGAATAAATGAAAAAATGTCGTATTAAAAACTGCCATTCAGTATAATTTTCATCATTTGTGCTATGATTTCGATACGATTTTTTCTCTTCATTTATCTCTTTGATAGTTATTGAGAATTTTATCGGAATGTGAACAGATCGGCCCAGATATCAATTTTTACATACATACATATATAACATCACAACACATCCACTTCAGATTTATCAAATAATCAATCTTCGTCAAACATTTTTATCCTAACACACAAAACTACGCTTAAACCACATTCATATTTTCTTTCTGCGCTTGATCTTGAAAGTAAATTCCACACAATTGCAGTTATATACAAGCCAAAAGATAAGTAATGAAATAAATAGAATGAATTGTGTTAGCTGATTTATATTTTTGTAAAGCAACCAGGGAAGCAATGGTAGTGGAAAACTTATTTCCTATAGTACAGTTTTCCTGAGACATACTGTAATGTTTTTATGGGTAAGAACCAAAATATTAGTTTGTCATAAAGCCCTAATTGTGACGTTACGATTGTGGCTTATCGATTAGTGTGTTATGCACATGTCTGCAGAATGTAATTGTCAGTTTTGTCGGCTAACCACGATCAGGCAATCGTGATGTCACACTGCTAGCTAAACTTTGTAGTTTATGTATACTAGGCATTTTAAGAACTTTGTTGTTAGTAGACTATTTTGTATACTCAATGAAATTTATTAAAATTTTTACATTGATAAACAATTCTTGTTGCTATTCTACAGTTAGTAGCTAAAGTTATATTTTATTATGAAGTTTTCACACTTTTTTTTGTTTAATCCACGTTGAACAACTTTAGTTTGTAGTATCTGGTTACAGTTTCAGTGTTTAAAAAACAAATTAAAAAATTCGTAGCTCAGTGGATATAACTTGCATCTACCAATCGCATTTAAATCTCGCTCAGTTATCTAAAAAATACAATAAAATGTGTTTGGCTGTATCAGATATCACTATAAATTACTGTAATTGTAATTAAATTCCCGTTGTGCAAAATAGAAAATAAATATGTCATTGGCTTAAAAAAACTGACGATAGGATAGTAAGGGAATTTATTCTATCGATTGGTGAAAGAATAGTCACTTCCGGTTTAGATTTCGTAGCGATTGTGATTATTGTCCTGGTAATTTTAGATTACGTTACTTATTTTTAAGTGTGTATGAATTATTGAATGACTTTATTTATTATTATAAAAAGTGATTTATGCACGATATTTGAACGCTTAATATTCCTGTGTAACAGTTGCATTATGTGTTTAGTAGGTAGAAAATATTGTGTGATCATGTGATCTGTTTTCAAAATAAAAGAATGCTTATTAAAATTGGATTGTTGTAACCTTTGCTATTATTGTTACAGGTTTATAACTTCTTGAGCAATGTGTCATATTCGTAATTGCTTCTTGTGTGGTCTATGGTACAATAAAACTGTTTTTTTAAATGGTAAGTTGACCAACTATAAATACTTTGTTAGATGACAGTTATCCTTCAAGTTAAAGTGCAAAGTCAATGAACAAATATAATTGTTCTATTATTATAATCGGTTGACAGGTAAGTGTGAAAGAATATAAATAATATCTATTCTACGTTCTCTATTTTTAATAAAGACACTTTGATTATTTATTTAAATGATTGAGTTTATTGTTTTATATCTGTATGTTGTTTTGATGTAATAATTTTTTCCGTATCCATTAAATAGTTTTCGAAAACTTTATTCGTAATTAAGAGATCGTCTTGTTCATCCATTTACAAATCAAACTAAATGTCAATATAACGATGCGTGCCCAATTTTTATTTTTTTTGTTATTAGTCAATCAACGGTAAAAGTAATAAATTTGAATTTTAGACCCAGGGCGTGCTTTGAATTTGGTAAAACAAGTAACAAGTGAAAATAATCAACATGAACGATGAAAGTTCACTTTCGTTTTCGGACTGATTTCTTTTTACAAAATCATTCATTAATAATGTTAAATACGCTAAAATATTTATTGAACTTACTTTATTAATTATTCTTGAAGATAGTGTAATATTTTTTTTGATTGTAGTGTAAAGCATATATATGATGTTCGTAGATATTTTTTATGTTTTTATGTTTTCTAACTGTAAGTCTCTTGGATTCATTATGAGGATCTCAAAAATGTTTCATGATACCAATGTCCTTAAGCCTCTTTATTTCGCCTATGTTTTAAGTAAATTAGAATATGCTATTTTGGTATGGTATCCTTTCTATGCGTCCCATTGTTTAACCTTGGATCGCATTAACCGTAGATTTTTGAAATTTCTTTCATTTAAATGTGACAACATATATCCTGAACGTGGTATCGAGCAGCATTCGCTTCTTCAACGCCATTCAATTGCTTCTTTAACATCCCGTAGAGAAACTTGCTGCGCGAAGTTCTTATGGCAGTTACTTCATAATAAAATTGATGCTCCACATTTTGAAGACATTTTTTCTTAAATTATTTCTCATGTAAAGTATATATTATTTGTATATGTATCTTATTTTCATAAGTTTTTTTTTGGTATTGTGCCCTGTTAATGGACATTCTGTTGGGCAATAAAGACTTATTATTATTATTATTATTATGTTATCCGTGTCTAATTTGTCTAGAAGCAGAAATTTGGTACAACAATCAAAAGTATATTATTTTTCTGGAATCCACTAGACAATTGTGGTAATTCGATGGAAAGACTGATCTTCTTTTAAATGACAAAACGTGAAATTCTTAAACGTTTAAGAAATACTGACAGCATATAACTGATAATGCCTTCATAGGCCTTTGCCAAGGACAAATTACCACCGCGCCTAAAAGACAGACGCCTGCCTCTCCCAACTGTTACAATTACCGCAAAAATAACATTAGATAACATTGAACATGATTGCGAATAATAAGAATCTAGTCTTACGCAACGTAATGTGCGTTGAATTCTACATATCTACATTGTATTCAGATTTATTGTGTTATCGTTGAATTATTGAAATGAATCAACGAATGAATTAATCTTCCTTTAAAAATTGCTTTTTTTAAAAACTCACCGACAACAAGAACTCCTGTTTGTATAATAATATTAACCTTGCATAAGTATCAGAATGTTTTAAATTTGCAATTTCTGATCTTGATAGATAATATACTTTGATATTTTCTACTTACTTTTTTAAAAGTTATTTGCAAGGAGATAATTTTTAGCAGTAAAATAGAATCCAAGACTTTTAAAACCATTAACCATCTATGAAATGAAATAAATTTTCTTTTTCTACGATTGCCATGAAAAGTTGACAATTACGCTCTCATTTGTCATCGTAAAGTTTTCTGTGGAACAATCAAAAAATATCTTTGTCGCGCGTCTCCAATGGCAATGCGCGAAAAAGATGTTAAATGCGCGGTTATTTCAATAGTTACCAGGGATATAAATAAAACAGAAACTTGTCATATTAACAGTAGATAGCACGAATTTATTTTCAGTACGTATACGTTATTTAAAAATTTAAGATGCAATCGTAGAAAAAATTATGTGTGTATCACGAGCATAAAGTGTCTTTGTTCCTCTTACACTACTGTATTCGCTATAAAGATATTTTTCGTTTGTTCCACAGAAAAAGTCAACTATACGATGACAAATGAAAGCGTAATTTTCAACTTTCCATAACAATCGTAGAAAATAGTTATTTGTGTATTAAGAGCGTAAAGTGATTCTTTGTACTCGAACATGGTAATTGCAGCGCGAGCCGATACACACATATTTTTTCTACGATTGCCTCTTAAAATTATTAAAAAACGTATACGTACTGAAAATAAATTCGTTCTGTCAACTGTCAATATAACAACTTTCTGTTTTGTTTGTATCCCTGGTAACTATTGAAATAAGCGCACATTTAATATCTTTTACGTCTTATTCGCGGGTTGCCATTGGAGACGCGCAAAAAGATATTCTTCGATTGTTCCACAGAAAACGTCAACTTTACGATGACAAATGACAGCGTAATTGTCAACTTTTCATAGCAATCGTAGAAAAATAATATTATGTTATTATATTATGCAAATATTTAAATAAAATCATGTCCTTTACATATATCGTATAATACAAATAATGTTTTTTACTCAAATTTAAGAAATCCGGAAATGTTAACAACAATAACATTTAACCGCAGACAGGTCGTTAAATAAATAATAGACTTCAAGAACAGTCAACCACAAGTCTAGTTTGCCCACGTACTTTACTAATCAACAACAGAAGCCAATCTTTCTACACTACACATTACTAGAAGTATGTTATATTTATATTATTAGATTCGTATTTTTAATATCACATTTTACTTATTAAATTTTGAGCTATAAAACCAAATTTTCTAATTTGTTTTAGAAGATATAAATTTTAGATAGAAAATAAATCAATAGAAAAACAATTTTCATTTTGTTAAAAAATTACTTGTGCTGGTAATAATTTATTTCAAAACTAAGAATAAATCATAAAAATGTATCACCTTATATCGTTGATGAAATACCTTTGCCGGTAAGTCCTGATATAATTTATTATTAAAATGTTTTGGATTTAATCAAATGAATTTTCCAAATAAGACAAGTTCGTACCTCAGTATGCGACCAGCTGCTGTCGCAAGCAGGGAACATTTCGATTTTTTGTACGTGTTTCACTGCAAAATTAGTACGATTCTCCATTTGATAAACGAAGGATTGTAATATTAGATATGCCTTTTTAAAATCTGTTTTTATATTCATCCAGTGTCAAATACATCTATTTCTAGTAATTTTATAGTAAAGTAATAATAATATACTGTAAATGCATGGATTTTAAATCATTGTGTGATGTGTGTGATTCTATGATGAACTATTAGTAAAGGTACTGTATTCGAATTGACAGTGTTGTTTTTGGTGTCTAGCAGCTTGTTCCAGGGTTCTAATCTTTCAGAGACAGGTGTGTAGTATGTGTATAATTTGAAATTAATCATATTAAATTATTTTTTAAATACTATTTAGTACTGTTTACCATATTATACAGGGTAGTAACCGCTACACTGAAACATAGGACTTTAACATGTAAAATCATATTTGTATAATTTCCTACTTCCCTTATTATTTTAGAGAAAAAAAGCTTCAAATAAAATTCTACATTAAAATCAATAAACAAAATTAATTTAGCACGATTTATAACGGAAGAAATTAAATTGAAAATGTTGAAAATTAGTTTTATAATAGGGATAACCTTGGAAATAAAACAAAATTAAACAAACGATTTACGGTTTTAAATGTAGAATTTTATGCTCTACAACTTTTATTTGAAGCTTTTTTTTCTAAAATAATAAGGCAAGCAGGAAATTATAAAATAATAATTTTATATGTTAAAGTCCTATGTTTCGGTGTTGCCTTGTACTAATATTTTATTTTCTGTTGTTTTAGATGGCAGATGAGAGCCTGTAAGCTAAAGGTCAGTATTTCATTTTCTACTTGATTCACTTAAATCAGTTCAGATTAAATTAAAAACCTGACTAAATGAACGGAACTAATATATTTATTGGGGTGGATAACCAAATTTAATCCAAGTAAATTAATTTAGTATTGAAAAGAAGAAAATGTAGTAAGCCAGTTTTTAAAAAGCGGTCTAGATTCAAATATAAATTGAATATGTTTATTAATGCGTATCCCTGATTTTGACTAAGTTCAATTCAAAATGATTAAATCGGTACACAATCATATTTATTAACTAGGGCCTTCTTAGAAAATAATGTAGCATTATTTATGAACCACTTTTTGATTCTTATTTACTGTTATTTATGAAGTTAACTGTGATATTTGATTAACAAACGAGGCTCGAAATTTACGATAATTCATGAGATCTAATATATAAGAGAGATATTAAATTGTTCGTCGATAGTCCTTCAGAATTACTTGATAAAGTTTTACATTGTATTCATCAATTCTGCTGCAAGAAGGGTGCTCAAAACGTTCAGAAATCTTTGAACGATATTTGTTGATTTTCAGAACGCGAAAACTAGTAAAAAATCAAGCTTTTTGTTACTACTTTCTCTTCAAAGTATTATATAAGAAAAAATATTCGGTACAGCACTCTGCCGTAGCAGATCTAAGTGATATATTTCTTCGCATGAAGTGCAGTTACCAGCTATTAAATCACGTCCGCTAAAGATATTAGTAGAGGAGGAGTCACAGAGGAAGTTTTAACGTGGTGAAAATTGTTTGTCGGCTGTGAAAATCTAACCCGGGTTCTCAAATACTACTAAGCCATCTATCTCATACAAAATATAATAGTTTAATGGCTAGTTGTACAGCTAAAAGTAAAATTTAAATTTGATTGCAATAAATAAAAGTTAATCGAAAGTTTGGCAGCAATATCAATTATTTTATATGACAAGTAATTTCGTTATGATTTTATTTGTTTAAACCAAATTTTAGTTTTATCTTTTGGCGGTGTAACTGTTTATTATTTATTTAAGAAGTAATTTATTTCATTGTGTAGACAAAAACCTTCGTAAAAAATATGTTAAATGTGTGGAACAATAATCGCGAAATTTGGAAAACTCCTTCAGAAATAATACATACATACAAAACATCACGCTATATCCCATTAAATGGGGTAGCACGAACCCGTCAACATTCTCATCCTGACACACGATACTCGTTTCGACCACATTAACACTTCCTCCATACGAACTCTTTCTTTTCTCACAACCAAAATCCATCATCACGCAACAAACATTCATCCATTCGCTCCTGTACACCTGTTTCGTAAATCTTCACTTACGCCCACTTCTCTAACAACGAATCTATAAGAAATGAAGGCAGCATCGCCAGCGCTTGTTTAAAATACATTTAACACAATTGCAGTTAAACACTCTATAGTAAAAACTGAAAATGAAGTAAAAAAAGATAAGGAAGGAATTCCACACAATTTCAGTTGGACACTCTATAGTAAAAACAGAAAATGAAACAAAAAGATAAGAAAGGAAGGGAGCATCTTCCCGCGCTTGTTTTTGAAGGTGAACTCTACACAAATGCAGGTAAACACTCTAAAAATCTAACCAATGAATCTAAAATCAAGAATCATACCATTGTCCTTATTCATCATATTTAACCCGCAATTAATTTTCGCCAAACATTCCTATCCTGATACAGGTGCCTAAATAAATGTTATGAATGAGTTTTTAACTGACTAGAGCATTGTTTGGCAATTGATGAAGAAATTTTTTACAGATTACTATAATTATTGTTTATTTGCATTTCTTATAATTGTTCAATATAATATTTGAAGCATAATATACTATTCATTCGGGAACTCTAAACTAATTGCTGAAAGCTTTGGATCACAGCTGGACCTGGCATATAAATTCCTAGCATTTTATCTACAATAATCTTGTTTTATTAGCCACATTCTACGCATTTCTTCATCAATTCAATATTTTCCGCGTTTTCTTCTGCTTCATATATTGGAATTCTGCGAGCATTTGTCATAAAAGGTTACTCAATAATATGTAATAGCTCCTTACTCCGCTCTTTAATTGTATGACCAAAAGGTCACTCGTTTCCCACCTGCGTCTAGTATATGCACATGTGTAGTATGTTCGTTTTTATGTAAGTGTTTTATATGGAACATTAACAATTAGTTGTCACTGTAAATCAGATCGAACGTGGATTTTTTACTTCAGCGGAAATTGTCTTGTTTTTATGGGGACAATATGCAGTGTTTCTCAAAATTGCATAATTTATACCGTGAGCTTATTTTAATTTGAGACATGGAATTTGCAATATACATGGTTACAAGTTATGGGGTAGGTGGTTCAGTGGTATCGAGTCGGCCTGTGGATCTTGAGTACCCTGGTTCGATCCCCACAGCCGACAAACAATTTTCACCAATTTAAATCTACCCCTGTGGCTCCCCCTGCACTAATATCTTTGGGGGCCGTGATTTGATGGCTGGTAACCGCACTTCACGCGAAAAAATATATCACTTACCGAGATCTGCTTATGCAGAGTGCCACACCCAGTAATGGGTAAAAGGCGTGATGTATTCGAGCATTTATTTTAAAGAGCAAGTAGGCTCTGAGCCTACTTGCTCTTCGTTCGACCTGTCTGTAAGACATAAAATAAATATTTTTTCATTGTTTTCTACTACCTTGTTAGATAAGGCTTTGGACGTTATTTTGTTTTTTAATTTTATTGACTACATCGTTTTTGATGTTTTATCTAATTTATTACAACTTTTTAACTATTTACACTTGTTTTTGGTTTTGCCCTGAAGAAGTTGCATTTGCCAACGAAATGTCGGCTTATAAAAATATACTAATAATATTGATTGGATTCCTGCTTATTTATATTTCCATTGTCATTAATGTCTGGATTATCAATTATTAATTATATTTTCTTTATTGTATGAATTCTATTAAAATAAATATTTAATCTAATAAAATAATTTAAAACAAGTCATAAAAAGAAGTCCAATTAGGATAAAGTTATATCAACTACAACCTTGATCTTAGTAACAGAAATGGTAATATTTATACCATTTGCATTTAGGGCGTTGAATTTATGCTTACTCGTGTTCATAATTATATTATATATTTATTATTATAATTACGTGTAAATTATCAATGTAAATAGAGCATAAGAGGTGTGCGAAATTATTTATTAAGCGTGGGAATGTGCATTATAAATTCTAGCGCAGTTTTTTGCAATCGTTTCACGAAAATTTCATGAAAGAATGACTCACTGAATATCTACTTGGCTGCAAGCAGTACATACATACATGATTTTCAAATATTCTTGCATATTTTTAAATTATTTTAAAGCAAACATTTTCAAATAAAAATGACTGAGTCAACGTTCTGAAGATGGCCTAATAAGCCGAAATCGATCAACTTATTGTTAATAAATAATTTTGTGAAACTACATCAAGTGTCTACGTTCTTTATTCTTATTCATAATGTTTCACCAAGTGCCAACGGCTCATACTTTTGATTAGAGATGGGCGAATATCATCCGCGAATAGTCGCATGCCGCGAATATTGACATTATTCGATATTCGAGATTTTCGAATATTAACGTCAGTATAGCGAACATTCGAATACCTCGAATATCGCGCCATATGTTGACCTCAATTTTTGACTATGTTTTTCATATCATTTGTACATAAACTTAAAGCTATTACAATACTTTGAAGTTATTAATAACAAAGATATTTTATTTCAAAACCATGAAGACGTACCATATTTCAAATTTGTTTTTCGCCAACATCAGCCCGTACGTTTCACCTTAAATTTGAAGTTTTCGTCTTTTTCTTTTTTGTTTGTACTTTTTGTGTTAATTTTATTTTATCTTAACAATTTCATGCAAATAATGAAAAGGACATAATTAAATAATTATTAATAATTTTAGGAGTATTCGAATATTCGAGTACCTCGAATATTCGAGATCTGATTAATATTCGTATTCGATATTCGAATTCGAGAAATTTGATATTCGCCCATCTCTACTTTTGATATTATTATCTTGAAATAGTTATTTTTGATTCTAGATTGCGAAATGTTACTTTTGCATTCGAGAATGCAAAAGCATTTCGCAATCGAGTAGCAAACAACGTTTTTTCAAAAACTATGTCCCAAAATTAGTAATAATGTAATGAGAAAATTTTGACGTTTAGGATTAATTAATGTGACATCTAATGTCTCCATGATAACAATGTATGTAATATAATTGCTATCAAATCTGGTATTCTCTGACCAGCAATTGACAGCTGGTTGGCAATAGAAACCAAACAAACGTTCTAATTTTTTTCTGCGATTTAATGGGATTCGCATTGCATTTCGCATTGCATTTATCAAGAAACTATTCCAGTACACCAGTTAGCTTCCTCAAGCGGGATAAATATGAATAATTGCTCAATTGGAACATTAAATATAAATTTTGTTAAAGAATAGAAGTATTGTTTCTAAGCAAAAAAATAAAGTTACAAATTTTATTAAATTGTGAGCCTTTCTTCTATCAAAAAATTGCAGGATGCAAAAAACTTTTGCATCCTGCATGCAAAAGTCTTTTGCGTTCTATAGACAAAAAAACATTCATTTCGCGTGTTGATAGTAAATTTTAACTTTATATGACAGTTTTCAAAAAATATTATTTGAAGAATTTATCCTTGAAACAAAAAAATGTTAGATTATTTGTTTTTTTTTTATAAAGTTATTAAAATAAATATGAATGTTACCTTACCACAATATTTTAAAAGTAAAAAGTATTGTTAGTTTTTGTAAAGTAGTGAATCATAAAGAAGGTTGTGGTGTAATATTTTTTTATTTTTGTTAAAAGTAGAAAAAGAGAAATAGTTAACTTAATTTACAGTTACCAATGAATCATTGAATATTATGCAAGAATCTTGTTAAAATTTTTGCTCCAGGTTACAAAAAATCGAATTCGAGTACAAATAACTGAATTCAAATTAAAAATTAGTTCATTCAAGATTCAAATATGTAAGAAACCGCTTCAGGCTTTTATGAATAATTCAGTGATTCTGATAATGACGCATTTGATTGAAACGACATGATGAAGCGAGTATTTTTAATTATAGAAATTATTACGGTTGTAAATTGCTCTGGATAAATTATTAATTCTATCTATAAATAGATAACGGAACTGTATTATAAATAGTTAAAACGGATATATAATAAAAACATAAATTATTGTTTGGGTTTTCAGAAAAGGATGATTGTTTTTGGGTATATTTGATCATTGATAAAAATGTGATTGGCGTCATTTTTCTAGGGCTTGAACAGGAACCATTTTAATTATAACTTGAATAAATAACTTCATAGTTTTTTTATTATACAAAGTGTATTTTTATTTCTCATTGGAATTTTGAAAATCATCACAGGATTAAAGTGGGTTAGGAGGCGATTACTATTTGTCCTATCAAAAAATAGGCTATAAGATGTATTTGCAAAATTCTTTGACATTAAAACTGGGTTTATAATTAAGTAAAGTAAAGTAGTATCTATTGCAAGCGTATTTAATTATTTTTTCCCCAACATTACTTGTGAAAATAATATTTCCTTCACTCAGTTTAGTTGTGTTAGTAACCGTTTCCCTTACTAGTGATGAAAGTAAAAGACTTTCTTCATTATTGAGGAAAACAGTTACTATCACAACTAAATTAAGTGAGGGAAATGTCATTTGACATGGTGACCAAGGAAACGTGATGTGCATTTACAAATACAACTCCTTTAATGCATATAAAATAATTATTAAATTTCTAATAACAACAAAGACAAAATTAATTGTCATCCATACACTTGGTGAAACTAGGTTTCATAAAATATAAACTAAACACTTGGCTAAATCTCACAAAATTCAGCCTCCAAGTGACCTTATGAGGGCATCGTCAGAGGCTGGCCAGCACAGTTAGTAACCATAGACGCGTTTCGCTCTTATTAGAGCTCATCAGTATGGTATACCTCACTTCTTCGCCTAGAACAAAGTTCACGTGAAGAAGCTGGAGACGAAGGACTGTGCCAGCAGAGAATAAGATCTCTAACAAACGGTAAGATGACATGAGAAGTTCCAGGGGCGTATCTGGGGTACTTGGCGCCTGGGTTCTGAAGCAAAATGTGGCGCCCCGAGGCGTGCGCCGCAGGCGAAAATTTTGGAGCACAAAAATGCGATATGGTACTCAAAATACGTGGAATTTTATGCTCTACGATACAGAAAGAGTAAGGCAGTAAGCCGACACGCCGTACTATGCGAAACTTGCGTGTAGATTTAGAGCAATAAGCAAACTCATGACAAATAATATGTTATTCACTTTAGCGTAGAATAATAGAACATTATTTGTCTAGAAAAATAACTATTTTGTAAATAAATATTTTATTATATAGTTTCTCATAAAATTAAATAAAAATACAAAAAAAAACTAAAAGAAATTAGTTCACTACATAGGTACATTCTAATATACCTAAACCTAATTAAAACTATATAGTTTACATTTTACAATTGCACATAATAGCACAAACAATTATACAAATAACAAAATAACATATCAATTCATGTAAATTAAATTTACAATAAAAATACTTAAATACTTATAACTATACCGCGCGTTTTACGTAAAGGTTGGCATAGGGAAATAACATGGGAAAAAAGGTTTTTGTAAATAAAAAGTGTCCGGTAAAAAATTATGGTATAATATTGCACATGACCATACTAGACCTATCCACACATATTATTTCATACAGATTACTTCATTTTAATGCCACAAATTAGAGAAATTAATGAAAATAGTTCGAGAAAATCGCCTACTAATTATGATTTTTTGTGACAGCTTTGTCATAGAAACAGAAGCTGTCACTATAACCGTCAAGATTTGTTGTGAATATTAAGAAATCTTGACAGTTAACTTTATATTTCAAACATTAATCACATTACTTCGCGATCTTTTGTAATTAAAGTCCTTAGTACGATAGTAGGTACCTACAATTGGTATTCATTTAATTACTTTATTTATTTTACAAATAATATTAAGACGCAGTATTTGTGTTCTTTTAATATACTCATATTTATTTTAACTTTTTGCCGTCTGCCGCCCTTTTATGCTGGCGCCCGGGTTCTGGGAACCCCAAGAACCCTGGGTTGAAACGCCCCTGAGAAGTTCTATCGAACAGGTAATGCCATCTATCTATTATATTTCTTGTATCGCAAAAGTAACAATGTAATTTTTACGTTTAATGTTGAAAAAAATAGTATGTAACACACGTGGAAAAGGACCATTGCAAAACTGTACTATTGGAACACTCGCTATCGCTCGGGCTCCAACTATCGTATTCGATTTGCAATTAAACCCTTTCCTCACTAGTAGTACAATATACTATTACTAAATGCATAAGTTATTATCATCAAACAATCGGATGATATGATAGAATTTCTGTATCTTGCGTTCAACTTCGAGAACTCTTTGAACTTCGATATAAATCTCTCAGTTGGATAACATTGAATAATTAAAACCTTTCGACGATTTATCATACATAAATTTATGAATTTCTACAAATTTTATAACTTTTTATGTAACACATAGATTAAACAAGTACATGTTCAAATCTGACAGATAACAATTGATAATATTGATCACTGATTACTAGATATCAAATGACTATTTCCCAGGTTACGAAAAAATACAAATTTCTAATTGGTCAGAAGTAGAGTATTTTAGGTAACACAAACAGGGGCGCCGAGAGGAAAAGCGGGCCCCGGGGAAAAAAAATTCGGGCCCCCTTTAACTTTGAATATTTATTAATTAAATATAAGATACAAAAAAATATATTTATAAATATATGTATGGTTTTGCTTGGTTTTCTTCCCTTGCAGCTTTTTCTTTTCGTTTTAAAGCACCTGATTTATGGCGGTAACTCATTTTTAATGTTTAAAATGTATTTTTCGTTATCTGCTACAAATTTATGTCTGCATAAGTATGTAAGGGCAGAATCTACAAAAACAGTTAAAAAGTATTAATACTGTTAGAAACAGATGTTTTATAAAACTTTATATTCAATTTACAAAGAATTATTAATTACCTTCATATATGTATGTTATAAATACTCCTTCGTAGTACTGAAGTCTTCAAATTTAAAATTTATTGTGCGCACTAAAATCGAGGCTAAAATATGGTAACAGTTCGGTAAGAGTTAATTGGTGCAGCGATGTGTATTGTATACTCACTGTATGACTAACTAATATCTAGTTGCATATTCGATAAATGCAGGGGGTACCAAAACAGCACTACGCACAAATGTATAGAACCTTTGCCTATGTGTGTTATATACAATGTAGTAATATAAGAAACAAAAATGCAACAATGTAATAATGTACTTTTGAATAGTGTATAAATTTATTTAAAATTTGCATCTGGGGCCCTTGATCAAGCATTTCGTCATTTAGTACTTTATACAATGTAATAAATTGTTGAAAACGTGTATCAGACATTTCGTTATACATGTTTTAGTAAAGAATATAAAAAAATGGTGAAATAGTAGAAAATTAAAAGCAATTTATAAAATAGCATCACATCCGGGCCCTTTGAATTCCACGGGCCCTGGGTATTGTACCCCCCTACCCCCCCCCCTCGTCGGGCCTGAACACAAAGCAGAAAATACAAATTGGTTATCTCTTGCTTTGTATCTTTTATCCTACTGTTGCTAACTTTACTTTCTTATATATCGTTTCTAGCTGAACCACATTGAAATTTTTTACTTTACTGATACCATTCACGTTACTTCTTAGTTTGTTTCATTATAAATCCAGATTAACGGACTCCATTTTGTGTAAGTAAAGTTAGATAGAGTAATTATCAACATTGTCCCTATACCTAATTCACCTAAAAATCACTCCATTTGAAAACTTGTATCATATATGAAATAAGAAGCATGAGTGAAGTATTCTATGTTTAATAATTATTTATTTACGCAAGCAATAAGTAATAAGTATAAGCAGTTTTTTGCCCTTTTCTTTTACTAATTAAATACCAACAAAATAATAAATGTGACTAACATTTAAACAATTTATTTTACAATATAACCTACTATGATTCATCTTGTATATCAATCATAATTAATTAAATCACACATAAGAACAATGTAATCACATGACTGAAACATACCTCGTGCTCGAGCAAACATATTCAACAAATGACAGTCTAGATCACCGTGGTTCAATGGTCACCTCTGGCATATGTGGAGTAATCTATAACAAGAATTATAAATATGTATAGATACATATCTACGTGTATTAATTCATCGTAAGTGAGAATTGGCTAAAGAAATTATCTTTATCTCACACGTGGAGAATTTGTCGCCTACGCCACTGGTAAAGTTATTGTCGTATGATATTTGAAATTGTTCAAGCATTTATTTGAAGTGTTAATGTCAACGTGTATTAAATAAATGAATTAATTAATTGGGGTATACGTGAATGTCAGTTTCTAAGAATTCAAACGCGGTAGGTGAATGGGTGATAATGGTCCAGGGACGTACAGTGGGTAGGGCTCATGGGGCTATTGCCTAAGGACAAAATTAAATCAATGAAAGGGATATGTTATCAGGATTTCCTCATTGTTGTAATTGCTTTATAATTTTCAAAATAATAATTGTAACTATAGATAACGTAAGTATTAATTAATTTTTATTTTTTTATTTTGTAAAAGTAAGCAGAAAACAGTACAACTTGCAAACAATATGAGGCAAGGATTTGAACCTGAAACCTTCTAATATCCGGTTAGATGTTCTTTAAACGTTATTAGGTATTTATCTATAGTCTATTCGATGAGAGATTATAGTTTGGTTGTATATTATGTACTTAACTCAAAGTGAAGATATATTTACATATCATTAAAAAAATTAAGACTGATAACACTGAATAATTTTATTTTCTTTCATATTTTTATAATTATTGACAGATAATTTTTAAATAAATATATCATAACGCCTTTTACCCATATCTGCCGTAGCAAATTTAGGTAAGTGATATATTTCTTCATGTTAGATGTGGTTACCAGCCGTCAAATCACAGTCTCTAAAGATGTTAGTGGAGGAGGAGCCACAGGGGTAGTTTTAGCTTAGTGAAAATTGTTTGTCGGCTGTGGGAATTTATACCTTGTGTAATTTTATCATGCATTTATAAAAATGTTAAACAATAAAATTGGTTCATCGCTATTACTGTTGCAATTGTTTTTTATGCTCATATCTTAATTTTAATGACTTGATCAGCCAATCAGAATCAGGTTCACATGTTTTCTATACAACCACATTGTAATTTGTCATTGAACGGAATATAGGTAACCTAAAAGTCATTATTTTTGTGCTACCGACAGAGGGAGTGACTTCAATCCCCTCCGTTGGACAATAAGCACTACACTTTTAGCTACAAATAACATTTTATTATGGCATACTACTTTCTGTTTCCATTGTATAATTTACACTTTGATGGGCAATTTTTCACTTACTATTACTAACTTTTTATTTCAAGAGATATCAAAGAGAGAGAGAGAAAGGGAGAGAAAAGAAGAGAAAATGAGAGAAAATCTGTTAAATGGGTAAAACAGTGTCATTTTTTCGATAAATTTAATGGTGTAAAATTTATAATAATAATTGTAGATCAAATAACCAAAAATAATATTTTCTTCGATATCGTGTTTTATTATTAAAATTGTTATTTTGATTATTACTCATTTTTATGACGTTCAATTGTTTTTTAATTGTACACCATTAAATTTGTCTAATAAAATGGCACTACTTTTTCTATTTTTATTTCTGCTTAAGCAGAGTGCCACACGCAGTAATGGGTAAAAGGCGTGATGATATATTTATTTTTTCTATTTAACTATCTCTCTATCTCTTAATCAAAAAAGTTTACAATTGAAGGCTTCTTATGGTAGACACATGTATTAACTTCTAAAGAAAGTGAGCGATTATCACTTCAAAATTTTAAATCCCTCTCCTTTAGAAGTTTTTGGGTACGCTACTGTCTTGTATTGTAATATATGTACTATAAATTTATTTTAAAAATACGAGCAAGCATTATTTTTGTAATTACGGACCGTTAAACATATACATTTAAAAATACTATTGCTTTCGTTCTAATTTTACTATAATCTTTAGGTTCCCAGTATTGTAACAGGAATTAATTCCCTGTTATGCAGAGAGCAAATAATTAAATACTATAAGTCTAATTCAGTGTTGTCACGAATACTTCAAATTTCCAAATTTTACAAATAAAGAGAAATATCATTTGCAATTCACATTTTATTTAACGTTTCGTAATTTAAAATGTATTTTGGTTTACCTGTATTTCTGTATATGGTAACTTTTTTTAATAATTAGAGCTAATTTTGTATTTAATAATATGCATTCATAAATGTAAATTAGTATAATTTTATCCATACATAAGTAAATAGCATTCATTTATCTGTATAAATTAAAATATTAATTAGCAAAATGAAAGCATGTATTACTTTCATACAATACCAGATCAATAGAAACATTGAGAAATCTATCTTATGATCAATCATAACAATAAATTGCTGAATTTATTACAGATAAATACTTATTGACACTATGTAATTGCTGTTGCAATGAAAATTTAATTTAAAGTTTAAACTCAGGCATTTATGTTTAAATTAGAAATTTGTCATATTTTTCTAGAAATTAAATAAATGTAAAAAAATTAATTCTTAGCTTTAGTCACTAATTTATTAAACAAAGTTATTAAATTCTAATGATTGTTATTTACGTAAAATATTAAAATAGACTAAGTCATACAAAAGAATAATCCCCCGATTGTAATTTAGCACGGAAACTAAATATCCTTAATCACACCTGTATTCGTTTCTGTGACGTAAAACAGTTATTAATAATTCGAATTCAAGTCACGAAATGGTAGATGGCGTGGTATAGCCTACTGAAACCACGAAACCGCAACTCAAGACGCTAACTTACTTACAAATTGTTTTTGTAAATAAATTGAATTTGTCATCACACATTCAATTCTTTGTAAATTTGAGGGTATTTTTTATCTAATAAGCGGTTAGATTAACTTAGTGGTTGACTACTGTATTTTCTTTATTTTAAACGAGTATAATTTCTATTTTAAATAATGTCACAAAAAAGTTAAAAATGTAAATTGTCGGTATACTTATAAATACTTCATAAATGCTTCAAATAGTTATTTTTGATTCTAGATTGCGAATTGTTACTTTTGCATTCGAGAATGCAAAAGTATTTCGCAATCGAGTATCAAACAACGTTTTTTTCGAAAACTATGTCCCAAAATTAGTAATAATGTAAAGAGAAAATTTTGACGTTTAGGATTAATTAATGTGACATCTAATGTCTCCATGACAATAATGTATGTAATATAATTGCTATCAAATATTAGAAACCAAACAAACGTTCTAATTTTTTTCTGCGATTTATTGGGATTCGCGTTGTATTTCTCAAGAAACTATTCCAGTACACCAGTTAGCTTCCTCAAGCGGGATAAATATGAATAATTGCTCAATTGGAACATTAAATATAAATTTTGTTAAAGAATAGAGGTATTGTTTCTAAGCCAAAAAATAAAGTGACAAATTTTATTAAATTGTGAGCCTTTCTTCTATCAAAAAATTGAAGGATGCAAAAAACTTTTGCATCCTGCATGTAAAAGTCTTTTGCGTTCTGTAGACAAAAAGCACTCATTTCGCGTGTTAATAGTTGTCATGTAAATTTTAACTGTATATGACAGTTTTCGAAAAAATAAATTTATAAAATACTATAAAGTGTTTTTTAAAATTTTATTCAGTTACATAATCAAAGGGGAGATGTCAAGTGCTGTAAAAGGCACACAATTGCACTTGAAATGAAAAATTAGCCATACTGAAACTTAGTCGTCTTTACCTAATTTGATATGAAATAAAAAATATTGTTTTTATATTTGCATTAGAGAAAGATTTGAAAAAATAAGTTTATAAAACAAATTTGCTACTAAATCATTTTCAATTACAATTTTAAATACAGCTCAGTATATTGTTAGAAGCATTAATAGCAACTCAAAATTTATAAACAACCTAATCATGTTTTGTAAATAACTAAACTACAAATTATTTCGATCAGAAAAATATTTGAACTCAAAATATAATTCTCTTTGTGAATTTGACTAGAAAATATTAAATTTGCCTGGATCACCATGAATAATTTGTATTAAAATTTTCTAATAGAACCCTCTTCCCTTCATAAAACTCTAAAGACGATCCTGTGCTTTATATACTCAATGTCATAAAAATTAAAGACTATTCTGTAATTTTCTATAACGCTACAGATCTGTTAATCTGAACAAAAGTTTACATCTAGCTTTTAACTTAGGTAAAATATTGACACTAATCGTTTTACAACTTTAAACCCGACATTCTGCGATTTTAGAATCTAAAGCAAACTTTGTCCTTTACTTGCTTATAAATAGAGATATTTTAAATATGTTTAAACAATTAAACATTATTAAAATTATAAACATTGCGTGAAAACTTTAAACCTAGCTTTTAATTTAGGTGAAATATTGACACTAGTCGTTTTATAATTTTAAACCAGACTTTCTGCGATTTTAGAATCTAAAGCAAACTTTTGACCTTTACTTGCTTATAAATAGAGATATTTAATTGTCAAATTGTATTAAATGTATTTGTCAATAAAAATCTATGCGCTTTTGTTCAAATTTACAGAACTGTAGCGTTATAGAAAATTACAGAATAGCACTATTAGTTATAAACATTGCATAGTTTATACAGCAAATAATATAGATACCCAGTATATGAGTGAATATTTTAATGAATAATTCTAAATTATTAATATGTTTGTAACTCTCGAGGTCCTGAGTGCAATCCCAGATAAAATTAGCATTTCAGTGCATGAACTTAATTACTTTTCTCATCCTCCACTAACGTTTATAATTGTCTCGTTACATAAAATAAAATTAACTGCTAATATTGATTCTTTGAATTTTTTAATAGATATTCAATATTCAATAAATTGTGTTATAAGATAAAGTTGTATCCGGTCTCGCTGTCGATAAACGTAAATAGTTTATGTTCCGGCATAAATGCTGGAAATTCCCTTAGCGTGTTTCTGATTTGCATTGTTCTAATGAAGGGGAACTTTCGTCATCTCATAACTAAATGCACTATCCTGAAACTTTACTTCTATGACATAACATCATTTTATTTATAATATCAAGAAAATTATTTTAAAATAGGGACTGCTACCCTACTTGTCAACAACTATTAATGTTACTTTTAAAATTTAAAATTTCTTGAGGGAGTAGATATAAACGGGGCCATTTTGTAACTCTCTTTGGACCCTTTCCTGTTTCCCTAATTATTTTAAGCAAAAACGCGTCAAATAAAAGTTTTAGGGAATCAAATTCTGCATTTAAATCAATAAACTGAATTACTTTTACGTGCTTTGTAACGACAGAAATTAAATATGAAAATGTCGAAAATTACGTTGAAAATATTGATAGCCATGGAATTGAACAAAAAAAAAATAAATTCTTGACGTTCTATCTGTCAAAACATCAATGTTTGACGCGTTTTTGCTTAAAATAATTAGGGAAGCAGGAAAATGCATAAAACTGATTTCCCATGTTAAAGTCCTATGACCGGCTGAGCGAGTCACCAGCCTGTATATATATTTACTTTACCTTACAGAAGCGATTTTTAAAGTGTTTTTAGTGACTAAAATCAGCAATTGAAGCCCATAAATTCAAAAGGGTATAAGTGCCTTTAATTAAAATGCTTAGATTTGTACTCCAAAAATTTGTTAATCAAAAAAATAAATTATTAGCATATAATTACATTTTTCTACTGTCGTTAATGAAATGTCATTCAATGAACTAGTTTCCATGGCGTTAATTACGGGGTGAATTAGCTTCCTGTATCTGTCATTATAATTTAACCTTACTTTTTCTCTTATTTTTCGATCGTAGAAAAAGTATCGTATGCGGCGCGTTTTATAAACTCTTTCGATACTCGTTTTTTATACCTATATTTTCGTAACTAAAGAGACGTTTATAAAACTTGAATATACTATTATTTGTAGTAATTTTGCGCACTAGGGTGCAAAACAGTGCGTGAAATACGCGTTGTGATGGTAATGTAAATTATGATTTTATTCCTAATATTTTCGGTCGTAAACAAAATATTGTACGGTATACATACATAAAGCATCTTTACTCCATTCGCGGGTCTTAAAACAGTCGCTACACTCGCGTTTGAATTCTGACTCGCTCCTGACTAAAGATTTGTACTAGTATCGTAAATAGCTATTTCGTAACACATGCACAAAAAACACGTTCTTATTCCCTAATTTTAGAGAGAGAAACACTGCTTTTCTCCCCTAGGGAGAGAAACATTATGTTTCACTCCCTAGCTAGGATGTTTTTCTCACTAGATAGCATGTTTCTCTCCCTAGAGACTACGATTATTAGCTGTTTGCGACGTTTCCTAGGTAACTAGTTACGCAACCCATATTTAATATTTGTCCCGATAAGACGGTAATTTTTGTGTACTTGTTATGTAAAGTATAATATGCTTCACGGGAGGGCGCGATTATCCCTTGTGTGAAGTTGCCAACTTCACACGTGGGAATAATTGCTTGTTTCCCGCCCTTGATGCATAACATACTATTAGGTAATTCGTTAAGGAGTTTTACGAATATAAGTATTCTGAATTTATTATGAACATGTAATTCAATAAAATGGGGTAGGTGTACAGTGGTATCGAGTCGGTCCGTGAATCTTGGGAACCCTGGTTCGATCTCCACAGCCGACAAACAATTTTCACCAAATTAAAATCTACCCCTGTGTCTCCCGCTCCACTAACATCTTTGGAGGCCGTGATTTGACGTCTGGTAACCACACTTCACGCGAAGAAATATATCACTTACGGAGATCTGCTATGACAGAATGTCACACCCAGTACTGAGTACAAGGCGTGATGATATATTTATTTATTATTTTATTATGTAATACAACAATGTAACGATTAATAAATATAGTTTAGTAGGTAATCTTGCTTCCCCGAAATTGACGGACTTTCAGCATTTATATATTTTGCCTACACTTTATAAACGGCCCTGTTTCTAAAATCATGTACATTAAATAAATGGTATCTTTGATATCAGAATAAATAATTATTGTTATTTAGCATAAAATTGTCATTTAATTGTTTGCTATTGTACTCAGCAAGAAATTAATCTTTATTACAGTACAGCAGGTTTAAATCTTACAGTGGAATTCGAAGTGATCGAACCCAGTTGTTTTACTTTTAGATATAAGTTGAAGTCAGCGAGGTTTGAACTCTTGAACTCTCCACTCGCATATTATTATTTCTGTTCGTATGAATTAATTGGAATTACTGAGAAATTAGATTACACTACAATAATTTGATCTTTAAGATAGGTTATAATCTTATGTATGTTTCCTAGGAAAGTAAATGTCGTATACGCTGTAAGTAATGTGATTAGATGCATTTGCAAGTACTAATTGCAACTGATTTATGCTTGTTTAGTATGCGTTACACGTTATGTGTAATATCAGTCTCTATTGCTTACAAATTAGGGTACAAAGAGTTACATGGTATATATACCGGGTGGGACATCATACCTGTGTACATAGGCGATTAACATGAAAAAACAGTTTTTCCGTGCGCATTGCTCCCCAAATTATTTTAGCCAAAAATGCTTCAAATAAATGTTGTAGAGCATAAAATGCTGCATCTAAATCAATAAACAGAATTACATTTACATGTGTTGTAACGACAGAAATTAAATAAAAAATTATAAAAAATTACGTTGAAAATATCAAATAGCCATGGAAGTAAAACAAAAATAGATAGATGCTTGACGTTTGACAGATCTCCTGATTTAACACCTAGCGATTTTTTTCATGGGGTCATCTTAAATGTAAAATTTATAAACAACGCCACCCAAATATTAATTCTTTGAGAGAAGCTATCGTGGATAAGTGCGCCTTAATCACAAATAGGCAGCTCGCTAATGTACGACATTCCTTCTACAATAGACTTGGTTATGGCTTGGCTGAAAATGGAGATTTATTTGAATATTTATTGTAATAATAAATTGTAGTGATTATTTTATTGAGAGAATTATTGTTTGATATTTGAATTATAATAGATAGGTTATAATTTTTACATGACCAACCCTATAAGAAATAAACGTTTCATTGAAATGTACAATTGTTTATTTATTATTAAATTGTAATCATAGGTATGGAGTTTTTTGTATGAATTTTATTGAATGATTAATTTGTCGGGGGTAAAATATCAAATAGACAGAAAAACGTCAAGCATTTATCTATTTTTATTTCACTTCCATGGCTATTTGATATTTTCAACGTAATTTTTAATATTTTTATATTTAATTTCTGTCGTTACAACGCATGTAAATGTAATTCTGTCACATTTATTTGAAGCATTTTTGGCTAAAATAATTTGGGGAGCAATGCGCACGGAAAAACTGTTTTTTCATGTTAATCGCCTATGTACACAGGTATGATGTTCCACCCGGTATATATACCGGGTGTAACACGAAAAGTGAAACATAGGTGTTTAACATGGCAAATCTGTTTTTCCGTGCGCATTGCTTCCCTAATTATTTTAGGAAAAAATGTTTCAAATAAATGTTGTAAAGCATAAAATTCTACATCCGAATCAATAAACAAAATTTATTTTGACTACTTCATAACTGCAGAAATTAAATTTGAAAATTCACGTAATTTCAATTTAATAGTAATAGCCATGGAATTAAAAAAAAGAGATGAACAAATGCGTAACGTTTTATACGTAAAATTATTAGTATTTATTTTGACCAACTGTGATATTAAATCAATATTAGGGTTTATTATTATCAAAAATGAATAATTATTCAGATGAAGAAAAGTTGCAAATAATTAAATGGCATTATTCTGGCCATAGTTTACGACTAATTCGTGACTATATTAGCGCTATTTGGCAGCATCATGATATTCCTAGTACGGCAACTATTCAGAGGTTTATAGTAAAGTTTGAAAAGACAGGAACACTAAATTTCAAGAAAGAAATAAATGAAAGAATTTATAACAATGAAGAAAATATTCTTGTTTTAATAGAACTGGAGCCAACAATGAGTGTGCGGGAAATATCCAGAGAACTAAATATAAATTTTATGACAGTGCATAGAATTCTCAAAAAACATAAATACATTCCTTTTAAATTTCAAAAACCACCAAAATATTTTGGAACGAGATTTTGAACTGCTTGCCTCATTCTGTGAAATAAAGATGGAGAAATCAAATTGTAATAGAGAATTTTTAAGTAGTATTTTATTCACAGATGAATGCACATTTACCATGAATGGCGAACCAAACTGTCATAATTATCGGTACTGGTCACAAAATAATCCACATAATATTGTAGAATCGAGGACACAATATCGTCATTCTGTCAATGTGTGGGCAGGAATTTTTGGTGATAAAATCATTGGCCCATTCTTCATCCAACGAATAAATTCAGCATCATATTTGAATTTATTAATTAATGCTGTTGGACCACAAATTGTTGAAACAAACAAAGAAAATGTGTGGTTCCAGCATGATGGCTGCCCTGCACATAGCACTAGAGAAGTTGTGGAATATCTAAACCATGTATTTCCTGAAAGGCACGGTCGCCAGATTTAAATCCGTGCGATTTTTTTATGTTTATAAAAAAAGATACCAGAATTTAGAAGAACTTAAAAATGCTATATTACAAGAATGCCAGAAAATAAATAATCGACAATTAAAGAATACTCGAGAAAGCTTCTACAACAGATTAGGTTATTGTTTAGTTCAAAACGGTGGACTATTTGAACATCTAATTTAACAATTTAAGATTATTTAGTTTGTTGATGTTTTTATTGAATTAAATTTATGTTACATTAATTAATTTGTTAAATAACAACCTACCTTAAATATTTTATCGAGTTTATTATTTTATGATTTTTAAATAATAAATCTAAAAAATATTTTGCCTTTTTATTATTAAATTTTTATTTAGAAAATAAATATTTAGTACGTAAAAATGATTTTGACAATTTATTCTGACATTGACGTATAAAACGTTACGCATTTGTTCATCTCTTGTTTTTAATTCCATGGCTATTACTATTAAATTGAAACTACGTGAATTTTCAAATTTAATTTCTGCAGTTATGAAGTAGTCAAAATGAATTTTGTTTATTGATTCGGATGTAGAATTTTATGCTTTACAACATTTATTTGAAACATTTTTTCCTAAAATAATTACGGAAGCAATGCGCACGGAAAAACAGATTTGCCATGTTAAACGCCTATGTTTCACTTTTCGTGTTACATCCGGGATATATATAAAATAAATAAATATATCATCATTAGCAGATTTCGGTAAGTGATATAATTTTTAGCGTGAAGTGCGGTTACCAGCCGTCAAATCACGGTTCCTAAAGATATTAGTGGAGGGGGATAGATTTAAATTGGAGAAAATTGTCGGTTGTGGGGATCGAACCAGGATACTCAAGATCCACAGGCCGACTCGATACCACTGAGCCACCTACCCTATATATTTCGATACGAAATTCGAATCCGGAGATTCCGAGTCAAATCACGGCCTCCAAAGATACTAAGGGTGGGGCACCCACTGGGATAGTTTGAACGTGGTGAAAATTGTTTGTAGCCTGTGGGAATCGAATCTAGGTTTTCAATACCACAGACCGTCTCGATACCACTGCGCCACCTACCACATTAATAATTGTTGCATAGTATATTATGCAACAAATTTATAATAGCCATTTTACATGAGTTGTATACACTGTTTTTTACGATCAAATCTAGCTTCCAAAATGATTTAAATTGAATGTAAAAGAGAACAACAAAAACACACTATTGTATTAAGAAATTCATGGAAATAATCGATGTTGTACGATTATTAGTCAATAATCTGTATTGTAATGATATTTTTGTATCGATTTAATAAGTAAATTAAAATATTATGGAGTAGACTGTTCCTGATGTAGCTCAATGGCAACGCGTCGGTGTGTAAATTTGAGAACCAGAGTTCGATTCCCTCAGTTGACAAAACTTCATACAACATTAATATTGCACCTGTAGTTCCCCATCACTGGGGGACCGTGATTTGGCGGGTGGTAGCCACACTTCACGTGTAAAAATATCCAAGAGTGTCTCATCCAATAATGGATAGAAGACGTGATGGTATATTTATTTTTTCTACAACTGTCAAAAAATGTTAATTTTTTTTTCACTAATATCAATACGCGAAGTTCGTTGTTTTTTCATCATTCATATTTCCATGACACCCGTATTTTGCGTATTATTTTGTACCCTAGTGCGCACTGTTTTGTATTATTCTAGTGTGCAAAATGATTATCTCGCGCACGCTCCCAAATTATATGTTGTCAGGTTTCATTAGTTGCAACACATTAATAGTATCAAATTAATATTATTGTTGATTGTTTTCCTTCAATTTACTTAAATAAATCAATAATTATTGTATTATTCTTTATTTACAGTTGTAGAAAAAATGTTGTTTGTATTTCGTGGACAAAATTCTTGTTTTTTGGCCCGTTTGGATGATTTTTATTGTCTCGACCTGCGGGCTTGACTAACAGTAACATTCTCACGCCCAACAAAAAAACACTCATTTTGCGCACTTAATACAAAAATAACTATTTATGTAAAAAAATATATATCTAAATATTTATTTGATATAATAATTATTTAAAAACCAATCTAATTATCTACTATACATGACGTTTCCTTAAAATTTATTGTTGTTTGCGTTCCCGGATCTTTTTGCTCCAGTTACTAACAAATAATTAATATCAGAAATCAGATAAATAAGACATTTAAAAAATCGTGGTTAAACTGATATCGCTTTGAAGAAAATGAATTTAATTACATTTCGTTAAGTGCAAAGTCACTGTGAATGTAATTGTTACACATAGAAATACACACAATTCAAGTTCCCTTTCATGGTCAGACTTTTTCGCGCTAATTTGTATTAAATTTATATAATTAACGTTTTTATGGAAGTGTCGAGATAGTTTAATTGTATTTAAATGAGAATAAGTTCGTGAAAGTTCAATTTCTATTGCAAAAAGCTGAATCATTAATTATTATAAATGCTTTTTATGGCAGAATAGGCAACATATAATTATTTCCGTGCGATATTGTTGATCATTTTTTACTCTTAGTTATTTTATTAAAAAAAACACTAACCACGCTGAATATTGTGTTCAGTGTTCACTGAATACTATATAATTAGCCATGAATATATTATAACCAAATTTTAAAGATCCATGATCCCAAATACATTCGTATAAATATTTACTTGCATGTGCTCATCATATTTAAATTCTGAATAAATAAGTTTTTTATTAAGACATTTTTTGCTATTGGTTCTATTTAAACAATAATAAGTTTAAATTGAAAATGAGTACAAAATTATTACGCCTCTTGTTATACAGCAAAAAATATATGTCTTTGTTTTAAAAACCTTTTACAATATGATCACAAATTATTTGAAAACAAAAAAGACAACCAAAATCAGTTCTTCCGTCATATTTTGTAATCTATGCATTATTTTTGGAAAAACAAGCATAAAAATTAACTTATTAATGTTGCAGCTTCTTTCAATACAACTGTAATTGCGATTAAATTCCTGTTATACACAGTAACAAATAAAAAACCGGTGTTCCGGTTTGTCAAATTATTAAAATCAAAACAGCCCAATTCTTAAAAAAGTTTTAGCAAATCCTGAATTTAAGATTAGTTAATCTAGTTCTAGTCCGATTTTTAAAAAATTTCCGAATACCAAATTGTAACAAGAATATATTAGACTTTATTTAAACTTTTTTGAAAATATAGTTTAGCTTAATCCAAAATTCAGGATTAGCTAAAACTCTTTCTTCTGCGATTGCTATCAAAATAGCTCTCATTTGTCATCGCAAAGTTGACAATCGAAAAATAACTTTATCACTCGTCTCCAATGGCAAAGCGCAAAAAATATATTAAATGCGCATGTTTACAATGGCAACGCACGAAAAAGATATTAAATGCGCGCTTATTTCACTAGTTACCAGGA
Organism: Pterostichus niger; assembly: GCA_947425015.1. NCBI lineage: Eukaryota > Metazoa > Arthropoda > Insecta > Coleoptera > Carabidae > Pterostichus > Pterostichus niger. Next base: position 13,483,961 of record OX380346.1, on the reverse strand, counting down.
ATACAAACTAAATAGAATCTTGTCATATTGACAGTTGACACGTCGTACGTATTGGTTTTTTAATCATTTAAGATTCAGTCATAGAAAAAATTATGTGTGTATCATGAGCGTAAAGTGCCTTTGTTCCTCTTATACTATTTTACTTTACTTTACGCTCTTAATACACAAATAACTATTAAGAATTAGGGTATAGTTCCGGTTCATAAAAAAGACTATATTTAAAATTGTACTATTTTTATTTGAATACTATGACTTTACTGTCATTTGTTATAATTTTATTTTGTGAGATATTATTAAAAGTTTGTAATTGTAATAGAGCCAACTTTCTTAGTTTTTTTAGTTATATAATTTTCTAAGAAATGAGGAAAATATAATATAAACAAGCTGATCAAGTATTTAAAAAATTGTTTGAACCCGACCGCACTCAGCGCATGTTCTTGGTAAAGCTGATTTTTATTTAGACGCGCAATAATTTCCTTTAAAAACCTTTAAAATGTTGTTAATGACAACATTAAATCGTGTATCACTAAATTTAAAAAAAATTACATTTTCTGCCAGATTCTCAAAAAGGTTTTAGTTAATCCTGAATATTTTTATTAGTCAAATTTAAAAAAAACTGAATTAATTCGAATATAATCCATTTGGCTTTCCTTATGTGAATTGGACTAATTTTTTAATATCTGGTTCGATTAAGATTAACTAATCCAAAACTCAGGATTAGCTAGAACTTTTTAAAAACTGGGACTGTTAATTCTTGTACTTTGAATATAAGTATATGTAGCACGTTTACAACAAATAGGCTCTTTTTATAGTCATTAGCTATTATTAAAAATTAATTTTATTCATAAAAAGTTCTTATATTATTATTAATTATTATTATTATTATTTTAAGATAAATTCATAGCATTTTATAAACATTCTGGGTATGAAGTAATTTTAAAAATGTCAGTGAATGTTTGCTACGGTAGTAAAAATATTTGAAAACAATGTTTTGAGATATTTTTGACATTTCAAGTATGTTCTAAATTAATAGCTAATTCAGAAACACTTTAAAATATTTGTTAATGTTAACAATATACATTAATCTTATTTATTCGTAAAAATGAAAGTATATTTATTACTACTATTACCCGATACATTGTTTCCTTATTTGTACAACATTAATCAATATTTAAACAATAAAAAATTTAACATGAATATTGTTTAGTATTTAAAATTTTAAATTAGCCGAGTGATATTATTTAAATAGTATTATTAGTTGGATTTCAGGCTTTAAATAAAACGAAAACTTTCAAAAACTTAATTTTTGTCATTCAAACAGCGACATTTCCGCCATTGTTTTCTGCCATTAACAAGTAAAAGGTAAAAGGTACAAATTTTTTTTTTAAATTACATGTTGATATAAAAGTATTTTTTGTACTTTTTGCTTGATAGTGGCTGCAAACAATGGCCGAAACGTTGCTGTTAAAAAAAAAATCAAGTTTTTGAAAGTTTTTCGTTTTATTTAAAGCTTGACATTAAAGTAATAATACTACCTAAATTATTTAGTATTGTTACCTTGTGACCCTGTGGCATACCCTTTATTAATATACAAAGTGTTTTAAGAAAACTATGCCTTAAGCAATTAATATGATTTAGACGTTTAATTGGGTATGAACTTGGTGGCTGAATACTGATTTTTTTAAAAACAAGATATAAATATATCATCACGCCATTTACCCATTACTTGGTGTGGCTCTTTGTCGTAAGCAGATCTCGGTAAGTGATATAATTCTTCACGTAAAGTGAGGTTATCAGTCGTCAAATCACGGCCCCTAAAGATGTTAGTGGAGGGGGAGCCACAGGGATAGATTTAAGATTTAAGTTGATAAAAATTGTATGTCGGCTGTGGGAATCGAACCAGAGTTCTCAAGATCCACAAACCGACTCGATACCACTGAGCCACCTACCCCATTAAACAAGATATATGTATTGTTATATTGCCACATGTTTTTGTAGTTATGGATTGATATTTTCATGATTTAATTTCTCAAAAACGTAAATTTTTATTTCAATTGAAACAGACAATTTTAAATCGCAATTTTCAGCTATAACGCTTGAACATAAAAAAGTTTGATAATTAAAATTTTATTAAATAATATATCATCACTCCATTTTTTCTATTTACTGACTAGATTTACAGTTACAGACGTTAAATTACGTCTTCAGAAAGATATTAATGTGGTAACAATCAGTTGTCGAGTGTAAGAATCAAGCTCAGTTTCTCATTTCTACAGTTTGATACATTGCCAATGAACCATATACCCCATAATTTTATGGAACAGTAACCATAATACAAATAAATGAGTTCAGTAAACAGTAACAAGTAACAATGTTTAAATAATCATAACCGACACACCGACAGTGTTGATCGAAGTTGCCTTGGCATATGAAAACTAAAATAATGGTATCTAGTTGGCGCTCTGACCGACACCAGGTCGAGTAGGAAAGGGCACGCGAGCTAGGTCGGCCCTGACCTTCGCACCCGTTGGGATGGGCCACACCTTCCAGCGAACAGAATCTGTTCTTGAGCATTGGATTTTTAAGTAATAGCAAAATAAATAAAATGATGCACGTTCTTATTAAATAAATATATCATAATGCCATTGTACCCATTAATAGGCGTGGCATGTATTTATTTTGTTAAAAAAGCTTATTAAATTTCAATTAGTAATATTATTCTGAAATAGTATCACTATAGACGAATCTAGTGTCAAGAATTTTAGTATATGAATGGAATCGACGCTGTCTATAACAAAATAGAGAGAAAATAGTAATAATAGTTATTTGTGTATTAAGAGCGTAAAGTGATTCTTTGTTACTCGAGTACGGTAATTGCAGCGCGAGCCGCAGCAAAGACACTTTACGCTCGAGATACATACATATTTTTTTGAGTCTTAAATTATTAAAATATGTATACGTACTGAAAATAAAGTCATTCTGTTAACTGTCGATATGACAAGTTTCTGTTTTGTTTGTATCCCTGGTAACTAGTATTGAAATAGGCGCACATTTAATATCTCTCCAATGGCAACGCGCGACAGTTTCGATTGTTCCACAGAAAACGTCAACTTTACGATAATAAGTGAAACCGTAATTGTCAACTTTTCTTAGCAATCGTAGAAAAAAATAGATTTGAATTACATGGTGACCGTAGCTTAGTTGGTTAACAAATATGACTTGAGTTCATAGGCCCCAGCTTCAAATCCAGTCAGTATTCCAACTATTCAATTTTTTATGGGGTACGTGGCTCAGTAGTATTGAGTCAGCCTGTGGATTTGACAACCCAGGCACGATTCCCACAGTTGACAAACAATTTTTACCACATTGAAACTACCCCTGTGACTCCCTCATCACTTACATCTTTGGGGATCGTGATTTGACCGTTACTAACCGCACTTAACGTTAAGAAATATATCATTTACCTAGATCTACTACGGCAGGGTAATGGGTAAAAGGCGTGATGATATATTTATTTTTTGTTTTCATATAATTCAATTTGATTTCATCAATTGATAATTTTTTTCTTAAAATGCTAATTAATTTTCAATTGTTAAATATTCTCCTTAAATTATAGCGTCACTGCAGACGATTCTCTTGCCAGTCTTTCATTATATGAAAGAGTCATGGAATCGAGCCTGCCTATGATACGAATACCTACATAACAAAATAGAGAGAAACAAAATCATATTTAAATTACATGGCGACTGTAGCTTACTTGGTTAAAGTATATGATCGTAGTTCATAGGCCATAGGTTCAAATCCTGGCGGTATCCCTAGTTTTTCTTTTTATAATTTAATTTTATTTCCTCAATTGTTAAGTCACATCACCTGTGGCGCTACAGCCAAAATCGGGCCTGGGCCTACTGGGCACACCGAGCCGCAGTTTTTACACTGCCGTACTGCCGGTTTTCGTAGTCAAATGCTACATTATTTAAGACGTATAAGTGACTAGCTTATAGCGCCCGAGTGTGATAAATACATGTAACTGTATTTTATATTTTATGACAAATCACACATTGTTAAGTATTTACTTAAAATACTAATTAAATTTAAATTAGTAAATATTCTTCTTACATATGTGTCACAGCAGACGACTCTCGTATCAAGTCTTTCAGTATATGAAGCAGACATAGAATCGAGGGTATTTTTGATGCATTACAAAACTTGAGAGAAAATTTGGATAACATCAGATTCAAATTACATGGAGACTGAAAACCATCATTTTTTTGGCTACCCCCGCGATTTTGAGGTTAAACTTAACTTTTTATTTTTAATATTAGTTATTTTTTGTTCAGTGTTGGCTTTTCCATCTGCCGATAAAGTTCTCAATAACTACCAGCGGAAAAAATAAAAAAACTATCGGATCAAAATCTTATTCTGAAGCGATATTTGTTGAATTACCCTGCCGATAGTTATCAGGAACTTTATGGAAAAACCAGCTCTTAGCCTATTATTTATAATTTATATTACAGATACGATAAAATAAACCTAATTATTTTTGTTCTATTACTTACATCAACAAGATAAATTATAGGTAACCAATAAATGTATGCAATTTACAATATAAAATTATTTACACACCTCAATACATAAATATGTATGCGCACAGCTGCAACACTTTAATAATGTTCAAATAAATTCTACAATCACAAAATCATGCACTTGATTCACTACAAGAAACGAACAACTATTTTTAAACTGACTGACAGCGAACAATTCATAATAAATAACTTGTCATTTTACGCTGATCAGGACTTGTAAACTCAGTTCCTACGCGACAGTTGAATCAGTCGGGACACAGCAGGTGCAAACTCAATATTCGAGACGTGCTGAAATTTTTAGTTAGTTTATTCGTAGTTTGATAGAAGCAACGTTAGCTGTGTATCTAAAAGTGTGCAGAAATACATATTTTTAAGAACTGTTGGTGAGTAAAACTATATAATTTATGAAGTATATATTCGACATCTCTGTCTGTCTAGTAAATATGTTAGAATTTTTGAAAAATCATGAGCATTCGCTGGGATTTGAACCCAGAACCTTTCACTCGCTAAAACTATTTCTTTCCTGGCTATTGGCCGCTGCATACTACAGTTGTTGATTTGTAACGAATTGACATATTGATGTCACTTTACAATTTACTTAACAACTAAATTATAATGCACGAAAAATCATGAATATTCGCCGAGTATTTGTAACTCAAGTGGTAAAGCAGTCACCTAGCGATTGAAAGGTTCTGGGTCCAAATCCCGGCGAATGCTCATGATTTTTCAAAAATTCTAATATATAATTTATATTATATATGTTTTTTAAATTGTTGTAACATTATTTTAAATTAATTTGAACGGTACATAACAAAAATATTTTATGAAAACTGTTAAAATATATATCATCAAGCTTATTACCCATTGCTGGGTGTGGCACTCTCCCGAAGCAGATCTCGGTAAGTGATATATTTCTTCGCGTGAAATGTGGTTACCAACCATCAAATCACGGCCCCCAAAGATATTAGTGAAGGGGGAGCCACATGGTTAGATTTTATTTGGTGCAAATTGATTGTCGTCTGTGGGGATTGAACCAGGGTTCTCAAGATCCATAGGCCGACTTGATACCACTGAGCCCACCTACTCCATTAAAATGAAAATGAAATATTATTTTAAACTTATAGTACGTATAGTTGTTGTTCAGTTGATACAAATTTCGCTTTAAAACCGAGAATACATCGATCCATGCATTTGTCCGTCAGTACGGTGGTGTGGATAGCGATACGGAATTCGAATCCAGAGATCCCGAGTTCGAATCTCACTCAAGCTAAAAACTATATAAAAAACTATCACACTGTGGCTCGGTGAGTGCGGACCCTGTACTGTAATTGGGATTAATTTCCTGTTGTACAGAGTAACATAAATAAATAAATTACACCTCGCTGATTTCAACTTATATCTTCGACTATAAACTGCGTGTTCCATGTCTAACACGAGCGGGTGGCTGCATTACGCGGCAACGGACTCGAATGCTTATTTAACATAAATAACAAAATTGAAACTTAATTGAACGCGAACGCCGCGTGATGTGAAGATCTACATCTTCACGCTTTGAGTCGATGGACGAGACTGATGGTTTCCACCAAAACACTTGCTGTCCTGGGTACGATACCCACATCTAGAATCCATCCCCCACACATCGGGGTGGACACAGATGTCTCAAGTGTTTTGGTTATGTAGTCTGACACTCTGGCACTGCAGATAACGCGAACATGAAATCTTGTTGGAATTCTAAGAATATTAACTATAACTGTCTATTTTTATAATTTAATGCCCTATATTCGAAAACCAAAAGATCTCACACTCAGCCTTAATGGCACATGTGGTCACGAGTGTCAAATTACACGAAACCAATCTCACCTAAACGCAACATAACAATGAGATAGCTCATATTGTTACACATGTATTGCAATAATTGAATTAAATTTTATTTATTTTGATATATTGAGTTTTAATTCGTTCTTTCGACTTCTTGTTAATACATAATAGTAGTTTATATATCAAAGTAGTAAAGTTCGTCATTATTTGTCGCGAGCGAAGACTGCATCTTGAGGGAATAACTCAAGGAATGTAATCGCTTGAGGCAAATAATGATACTTTTCTCACATGTTATATACGACATTTTATATAAAATCGGAAAAATTCGTTATTTTACAAAAAAGACTTGGCACTGTCAATGGCCTTGAATCACTTTATTTCCTTAGGGAGTATTTATTATGTTTATTTCTCTCTGTAAATAATAAAACACATTAAGTAATGATTTTGATAAGAATAAAGTTAACATTATTTACCGGTTGTATATGATGGGGTAGGTGACTCAGTGGTATCGAGTCAGCCTGTGGAACTTGAGAACCCTGGTTCGATCTCCACAACCGACAAACATTTTCACCAATTTAAATCTACCCTTGTGACTCCCCCTCCACTAACATCTTTGGTGGCCGCGATTCGACGGCTGGTAATCACACTTCACGTGAGGAAATATATCACTTACCGAGATCTGCTTCGGGAGAGTGCCACACCTAGTAATGGGTAAAAGGCGTGATGATATATTTAATATATTTATTTAGTATATGTATAAATAAAATTTATGAAATTAAAAACTATACATACAGGGCCGGATCTAGGGGTGTGCTGAGCATGATACAGTACACTAGCAAATTTATGAAGAATGGGAAAAATTTAATTTATTACCAATTACATTATGAATGGGATAGATGACTCAGTGGTTTCGATCGAATTTTTAATATATTGAAAATTAGTTTGTCATCTTAAATTTCTTCTCATTATGTACTATAATTTGCAATAAAATAATCCAAGAATGAGTAATAACGCGTAATTTCGGTGTTACAATTTTCAGGTATATTTTAGTTAAGACAGTTTAGTTATGTTAAACGTATGTCGAATGAAAGACTGGTGAAGCAAGTGTATGATTGTGAAATTGAAGGTGAGAGATTGTGTGAACGATCTAGGATTAAATGGATGACTATTATTGAAGGTTTGTTTCGAGACCGAAATATTTAGAGTTGAAGAAACAAACGAACTTATATGAAAGGAGTTATATGGGGTAGGTGGCTCAGTGGTATCGAGTCGGCCTGTGGATCTTGAGTACCCTGGTTCGATTCCCACAGCCGACAAACAATTTTCAACAATTTAAATCTACCCCTGTGGCTCCCCCTCCACTAATATCTTTGGAGGCCGTCATTTGACTGCTGGTAACCGCACTTCACGCGAAAAAATATATCTCTTGCCGAAATCTGCTTAGGCAGAGTGTACATTCAGTAATGGGTAAAAGGCGTGATGATATATTTATTTATTTATGAAAGGAGTTATGAATGTGGATAAATTGAAAGCGATAGAAATATTTGATGAAGAAATTGCAGAATTAATTGAATAAATATTTAGTAAAACTTTTAATATTTTATGCTAGTCAACGTTTTATGTTACCTCAATTTTTTAGTTAAATCCGCCCCTGAGTACAACATGCAAAATTTTTGATATGGTATCCTTTGATCTTTTATTTTGATAACGGAAGTGTCTGTTCTTTTCTGCTCTACAATTTCTTATAAATAAGTGAACGTGCAAAGTAACATTAAAACTAGTTTAAAAACAGATATTTCTGATATTGAAATCAGTAATCTGTGCCCTTTAAAACTGGAACAATAAATTACAATCAAGAAAGAAAAAATGAAAAACCTATACGAGCATTAAATCAATTTTAATTAATAATTACATAGTTCATTATTACAGCTGTAAGTAATTACATATAATTTGAAATATCTCGTTATTGTAAATAATACATATTTATAGTAGCATTCCTGTTTACGTTTTCATATTTTATGTTCTATATATGAAAATGTTAATTAACAAAAAGTGGATAGTCAAGCGAGTCAGTGCGATGGTATTTTATTCTTGGATATAATCTACTCATTATCGTTAAATTCTTATTACGCTAAAATTGTCCAACGTAATTATTTAAATTAAATCTTATTATAGTTTTAGAAAATAATTTAATTTAACATCAATCTAGAACAGCGTTTCCAAAACTGTGATCCGCGGAACCCTGAAAGTCTCCGAGAATCTACGATCTATCAAGGATCCTCGAAATTTTTGCATATTACTAAATATCTTTTACAACTTTTTACTATACACATCTTTTAAGAATCGAATATATGCTTCAGTTAAATTTGAAACAATTATTATAATAATTAGTAACAGTACATGTAATGTTTTGTAATTAATTACAATTTAAATTAAAATAAATATATTTTGACATTGATTTACAGCTGACAGGATCTATATTTTACTTTATAATACTAGTAAAATAAAGTAACTTTATTTTACTAGTATTATAAAGAGATGCTTTATAGTCGCATAATTGTATTATAATCAGCATTTTATAATACAGCCGTAAATAAAATAATTTATATTACTGTTATTTGTAAACATTCGATTTGATATTGTTTTCGTTCATAATTGATATTACTTATTAAATTGCTTTTGTAGTACCCTGTATACATGATTTTGTGGATAGAATAATCGCTTGCTAAGCGAGAGTTCGCGAGTTCAAACCTCGTTGACTTCAACCTTGTAACTTGAGTCTAAATAGTTTTGAAATTTGGATTTCATTATAAACTGTAAGATCCTTATTCTGTAATTTAGAGTAAATAAGTAACATAAAAAGATTGTGCAGAGTAGCAAATAAATAAATATATAAATAGATTATAGTGTACATAAATATAAATATATCAATCTGCTAAAAATAAAAACTGGAACAATTACTTTTATCGATTAAATCTCTAGCATTTATTGTGCACGATTTGACAAATCAAAATATTCAAATTAGCCAAACAATATCAGCACAACCATCAACATGCCTTGGTAAACAATCTACTATCGCACAGACTTCATGTCGGTATTTTTGACACATTTGTTCAACGGTCTACAAATATCACAAGATAAAAAATCTTGTTCTTGTTCTCGACTTGCCGTTCTGTTGTTTTCAATGTCGACTGAGATATTTCCGGTTGGTCACGCCCTGTTTGTGGGGGAGAGGCACCAGACGCGATTTGACTGTCAATTGTTCAGTTTTTTTGGCAGGTTTTTATGAACAGGTATTATTAAGCATATTTTTATATTTTTAGATGACATAGCTGTAATTTTTATAGGTCAATAATTATGTTTTTAAAACATTATTTGCATTATTTATTAATGTTTAGTTCTATTTAGTTATATCTAAAAAAAGATAGTATCTAAGTGGTTTGAAATCTACTATAAGCTCTAGTTTAGTTAGAAATACCAACTATGAACGAGCTTAAGGTAAAATCTTTTCTCCCAAAATATAACTGTTTATAATAATTAATAACATAAAACATTTATTTCATTTCACTTCTTGTGTAATGCCCAAAAATAGTATTCATTCTACGTCCCTATTAAAGATCGGTTCTTTCTGTTCTGTTAGAGATACATGGCGGGGTCTAGAGCCAATCTTGGTTTATTTACATTCTGCTAAGTATTGAATAATAATTATTGAATATCCGAACAGAATCGCCAGGCCGGACCATGCACCCTAGACATAAAGACAATACACTACACTCCGCCCAGTTTCTGGCAAGAGCTGGACTGACCTGCTTATACCTTAAATGAAACACATAGTACAATGCAAATCAGCCGACGCCACGATACACAAAAAAGTTTAACGGCCAGAGGACTCCCCAATTTTAAAGTAAAATCAGTGTTGGGTGACTTTTTTAACGTGGGATTCTACCACACTTTGTTGCTTCTTCCCAAAAATACAGTTCAAGTTTAAGGCTGGCTTACTAGTAGTTGAGTTCCTTCTAAAGATCGGTATTTTCGTAAATTTTGATATCGGATTCGATCAAATTAGATTTTAAATTCGATCCAAAATCCAAACAAGATCCGATGTTCAGATTCAATCCGACATCTGATCGGAATCCGAAGTTCCAAAAAGTCAAAAAAGTTTAGTTTGTAATTATCTGTAGAGGCATATGCATTAATTAAATAGTATTATACATTTTCTTTTTACTTTGTGTCATTTATTTCATCGACATTTTTTAGTTTCGATTGGAAAAATATCTAACTATAATCTAGGGACTTATGTGACATGTGATAACGCTGCCGAATTTTAATGTTTTTCAACTGTAATATATATTTGGAATAAAACAATTATTAATTGTAAAATTTTTTAGACACGCCAAATTTTCATACTTCTTTTTACCTCACATTTGTATCATAGTAATTTTCATGCAAATTATGTAGGTATAATCTGAAAAAAAGATGTTGCTATTTTGATGATTTAACTTTTTAGATTATAGCTTATCAAATTGTAATATCATTTTAATAATTCTCCTTTTTATAAGGGTTTCTTAATAATAACATTACGAAATAAATATCTGACGTTGGAAATAGTTTCAAATAGTTATAAAAATACATTTTTTCTACTTCAGTTAGGAAATAGACGTTTTATTTCACTTATTTGAGTTAGGTAATGAACTGCATTATTTAACTAGTGAAATAATGAGGTAACATAGCAACACATATCTTGGTAGACGAATTCTGATGTATTATTCTTTTATTTTTGGATTTATAACTGTCATTAATATGTCAAAATTTCATAATTTCAAAACGTTCTTTCGTATTTATTAGAACGGAAGTAGAAACATATTGTATAAAACTAGTAAGGAAATAGGTTATTACCTTACTTATGTGTTTACATAACTCGGCTACGCCTCATTCTGCAAATTTCACATGCGTAGGGTAATAACCTTCATTTCTTTTCTAGTTTCATAAATAGCTATTAAAATACATGAGGTTATCATTTTGAAATGACATTTAATGTGCGACAGCGTTCTACCAATCGATTGTGAACGTATAAGTATAAAAATTATTTTACACTCGAACAATGAGAAAGTATGAAATAATTATACATACATGTAATATTTTTCACCTTACACCTTCGGGTAAAAAGGTTTTTGATAATATATATATATATATATATATATATATATATATATATATATATATATATATATACAATGAGAAAAAATATGCTCTGATTTTAAATCTTAGATATTCAATGGCGAAACGAACAAACCTATTGCACTAAAAGAAATTCAAATTAAAAATAAAACAAAAAGACAAATAATTGTTTATGTTGTTAATACATAGTGAAACCAATTCAATAATAAAAATCAAATTAATAACTTTTCCACAGAATTTCAGCCTCCGAGGCAACCTACATGGTAAATTACTCGTAGTAATCATAGACGCGTTTCGCTCTTATTGGAGCTCATCAGTATGGTATAATCAACTTCTTCATAGCGAACAAGTTCACCTGAAGAAGCTGTGGCGAAAACTGAACTATGATGTTCAAATTATTTAATTATTAAAAGAATAAAATAAAAATGGGAAAATACAAAAAACTTTCCTATTCGTACTCATAATTTGTATACCTATCCTTAATAGATAGCTATTTATGTATTTAAAATGATTCAGATAAAATCCAAAGAATCACAACAAACAAAAACACCAACTTCCGTTTAAATAAAATTACAAAGCCATAATTTTTCTGGGAAATACTAGAGAAAATTGCTGACTGCACTTTTGCGGCGAGAAGCAAGAAATAAACCAGAATATCTTAACATTTATTCTCAATACACAAATTAAAACATTCTTCTTATTTTATCATCTTCTCTTCTTCATCCGGTTAAAACGAATGACGTGAGTAAATCATGGCACACCAAGATGATATCGTGAGTTATAAGATGGTCCTGCTTCAGTGGGGAAACCCCAGTTGATGCTCAATTGTCTGAGGTGTTACTTGGATCTAGGTCAGCCTTGAATAATGCCATTTTTAATGAGTAAATATGGGTTACTTACACATTAGAACATCTTTAAAAATAGTCTTATACTAACAGGATTTTTGTGCAATTATATTTAAATCATTAGATCATTTTAAGGTCCATTCATGCGTGCAGTTAAAATATAAATAAATAAATAAATATATCATCACGCCTTTTACCCATTACTTGTTGTGCACTCTGCCATAAGCAAATCTCGGTAAGTGTTATATTTCTTCGCTTCAAGTGCGGTTACCAGCCGTCAAATCACGGTCTCTAAAGATATTAGTGGAGGGGGAGCCACCGGGGTAGATTTAAATTGGTGAAAATTGTTTATCGGCTGTGGGGGTCGAACCAGTGTTCCCAAGATCCACAGGCCGACTCGATACCACTGAACAACCTAAAGTATAAAAAAATATAATGACAACTTGGCAGATATATTTTCGCCTGTCAGCTATTCCCATATTATTTTAAAGAAACTAAAACAGAGAGAAAATAAAGTTGTATGTGTTTTTTATTTGAATAATTTTTCTTTAAATTTATTTGGGAACATTTGAAAACGGGAGTTGTAAATTATTTTGATCTACCACATATAAACCTGACTAACAGATTTATTGATATTTGTGTAGCGTCACTATCAAGTAGTTTGGCGACGTTACATTATTTCGTCTCCAAGTAACTTATTATTATTACTCTATTGTTTATGTTTATTTTTCTGTCAACTATTTATTTATTTTCATTCTTCTTTCATACTTCAAACTAAAAACATCTCTTCTTATAAAAATTATATTTTATTTCTTAATTCAAAATTATTATTATTCTATAAATAAATAAAGTGAAACTACATTTAAATTAATTGTTTTACTTTGGTGACCCCTGAATTTCAACGTGTATTATATAATATAAAATAGGACAGATTCTTAATTGTCAATGGAGCAAGTTCGACAAGTACCACTTCTGATTTTTGAAGAGGCTACCATACCTGCTATATCTGAATCCAGAATTATGGTTTGCCCAAATTGAAGCTCTCTTTGCCTCATATAGGGTTACATCAGAATTATCAAAATTTACAAGGCTTGTTGGGGCATTGAATTCCCGATATGCAGCAGAAGTAAGAGATATCATAGTTGCACCTCCTGATGATGTTCCTTATACTGCGTTGAAACGTGCTTTAATACATCGCACAGGCAGGGGCGCCGAGAGGAAAAGCGGGCCCCCTTTAACTTTGAATATTTATTAATTAAATATAAGATACAAAAAAAATATATTTATAAATATATGTATGACAACAATAAGAATTATTAATATCTAAATAAAGTTATAACAATATAAATAAAATTAAATAAAAATTCTGATGTGTATTGTATACTAACTGTATGACTATCTAATATCTAGTTGCATATTCGATAAATGCAGGGGATACCAAAACAGCACTACGCACAAATGTATAGAGCCTTTGCCTATGTGTGTTGTATACAATGTAGTAATATAAGAAACAAAAATGCAACAATGTAATAATGTACTTTTAAATAGTGTATAAATTTATTTAAAATTTGCAACTGGGGCCCTTGATCAAGCATTTCGTCATTTAGTACTTTATACAATGTAATAAATTGTTGAAAACGTGTATCAGACATTTCGTTATACATGTTTTAGTAAAGAATATAAAAAATTGGTGAAATAGTAGAAAATTAAAAGCAATTTATAAAATAGCATCACATCCGGGCCCTTTGAATTCCACGGGCCCTGGGTATTTTACCCTCCCTACCCCCCCGTCTCGTCGGGCCTGCGCACAGGATAGTCAGATAAGGAAAGACTTCAAAAATTATTAAGCAGACAGAGTAGTTTGGCGACGTTACATTTCTATATTCCGATACGAGTAATAATGTGTCAACGATCTTGGAATCGGCTTTTACGACAGAACAGATTACTGCAAAAAAGTTTAAAAAATAAATTGGGTATTGCATTATATGTGAACTAATTTTAATTTAATAGCCATTAAAATTAATTGTTTAAAAATAAAAAAATATATACCAATATTGTCTACGTTACAATCTACCTACAGTTTTTGTTTATTGGAATAGACTACCGTTAATCATTCAATCCTAATTATATAGCCAACAAATGATTTCTTAATTAAACAATAGAAAAAGTATACGTGGGAAAAAATCAATATTTATTGAAGTCCTGTCACATATATCTATATACCGGGTGTAACAATAAAAGCGAGCAATATGCAAGTTTTACTACACTCGTACTAATTTAAAGAAAACAGATTAAAATTAAAATAATACAGAATTTAACCCTACATTTAATTTAAGTGTTTTATTTGACACCATGTATGTTTAAATTTTGGTAAAATTTGTTGTTTTACAGATAGTCATGGCAATAGGATAAATTGCGAACAAATAATAAATATATCATCATGTCTTTTACCCATTACTGGGTGTGGCACTCTGCCGTAAGCAGATCTCGGTAAGTGATATATTTCTTCGCGTGTAGTGCGGTTATCAGCCTAAGAATCATGGCACCCAAAGATATTAGTGGAGGGGGAGCCACAGGGGTAGATTTAAATTGGTGAAAATTGTTTGTCGGCTGTGGGGATCAAACCAGGGTTCTCAAAATCCACAGGCCGACTCGATACCACTGAACCAGCTACCCCATAATATTTAAATTATTTTTTTCTAGCTACGAGTATTAAATGAGTCAAATTAAATTTGATTATCGAAGTAGATGTGGTATTTTATACCCGGCTGTACGGTGGTGAGAGTAACATTACGTAATTCGTATCTGGAGCTCCCGAGTTTGAATCCCATTCAAACTAAAAATATGTAAACTACCACACTGCAGTTCGGTGGGCCTGGACTCTATACTGTAATTGGGATTAAGTTTCTGTTGTACAAAATAGCATAAATAAATAAATACATACTCTATGATGCAACTTGTATTATATTTATATAAATAAATTAATAAATATGGGGTAGGTGACTCAGTGGTATCGAGTCGGCCTGTGGATCTTAAGAACCCAGATTCGATCCCCATAGCCAACAAACAATTTTCACCAAATTAAATCTACCCCTGTGGGTCCCCCACCACTAACATCTTTGGGGACCGTGATTTGACGGCTGCTAACAGCACTTCACGCGAAGAAATATATTACTTACTGAGATCTGCTTCGAAGAGTGCCACACCCAGCAATATGTAAAATTCATAATGATATATTTATTTTTATTTATTATTAATAAATCTATTATCACACCTTTTATTGACAATTGGTTGTGATATTCTGCCATAGCCGATGTCGGTAAAACACGGCAATAAAATATGGAGGGGGAATTTAGGGTGAGCCATAGAGGTAATTTTAATTTGGTGAAAATAATATAAAAATCTATGATACGTGAATGTTAATTTATTTATATTACATTTCCATATCTATTTTTTGTGTATCACCCTGTATATCTGGTTCACTAGAGTTACAATGCGTCATAGTAGAGTTTTATATCGTTCCTAGGCCACCTGTGATCTGCATTCAATGCTCACTTCTCACGAACATGTAATTAATTGTAAAATAATCGGTTGAAAAAGTTCATATCATGCTGTGAACTTACAACGAAAAATATACTCAAGTATAACACCGTTTACATTCGTTTTCATGTTGCTATTTATAAATGATATCCTTTCGTTTTCTGTTATTGTAATGTAGCTACATTTACATCATTAACATTTTAGTTATTTTAATAATGCTCAGAAAGAGTAGTTTGGCGTATGCTCCGTGTTATGTTGAAGAAAAAAAACCTGTAATATACATATTCTACTAAGTATCGCTTTATCAATGTATGGATAAAGCTGTCAGATACAGAAATAAATATCGCATAAATAAATGACAGTTTATAAAATTAGAATCAAAATAGGTGCGTGGTAAAGAATTCTAACAATTCGATGATCGTTTCGACCTTGCAATTTTCTTCAAGAACCCTCTAAATTTATAAAAAAATTAAGCTTCATTAACGTAGTTTTTTCTTTCTAGTATCCTCCTAAGATCTGTTTAAAGTCTAATCCCCGAAGATAAGTGAAAATAATAACGGTATTGGTGTAGCACGTATCCATCTCCAATTACTTTTTACCATAAAAATGCGTTCAGTACTAGGTCAGGCAGAGTTTTGGAGCTGGTTGAATTAAAAATTAAACACCCCTAACCATGCCTGACCCAGTACAGAACGCATTTTTATGGTAAAAAATAATCGAAAGTGGATACGTGATACATCAATACCTAAAAGAACAACGTCACAATAAATAACAATATATGTAATATCCGTAATTTGTAGAAAATTGGGCGTAAGTGCAGATTTATGAAACAGGTGTACAGGAGTGAATGGATGGATGTGAATGAAAGTTTGTTACGTGATGATGGATTTTGGTTGTGAGGACGGAAAGAGCTCGTATGGAGGAAGTGTTAATGTGATTGAAATGAGTATCATGTGTCAGGATGAGAATGTTCTGTGAATGTTTCAGGGGTTCGTGCTACCCCATTTAATGGGATATAACGTGATATTATGTATGTATGTATGTATGTAATTTGTACAATTTATGCTGTGATTTTGATACAATATTTTTACTTATCCGACAAATTAGTTTGTCATTTTTAGTGAGGTAGCACTTTAAAATTAACCTTCGTCAAATATTCATATCCTGACATACTACTTTTACATCACCTACATTTAGGATACATTTACAAACACAAATAATAAAAATATTGCACAAAGCAGGAGTTTATTATGACCTTCCTGGGTCATAAGTAAATATTTATTCACTGGTATTCTTTTGAAATTGATTTAAAATCTTGAAAGAATTATCGCTTAATTTGTTTTACAGATTATGATGATACACACTTGTACACAATATCTATCATAAGACGTCCACCATTGTAAACTATTATTTTAAATTTGTAAATAATAGTATAGGTATATACACAATTTTTTTTTTACAAAATAATTTTGATAAATATTATATTTGTTGCTGTGGTTACTTGTTTACTTGTCAATTTAATCCTCGGGGAGAAAAATTTTATATTTAATTTCTTCGAGATTAAAAACTGACAGTTCAGTTTTCGAAAAGGAAGAATAAAGTAGCTCATTTATTCCCGGGCGTGCCAAATTCTATATAGTTTATTCGCAATGGAGGAGAGATGGGGATAGAATCGTATATCTCCCCTTGTATACGCGTCTGGTGCCGCCCTCTAAGATTTTATAAAACTTGCAATTGGTTCATTCGCTTAAAAAGTTGCACTGGCCGATTGGAAGCATTATGAAAAGTATCAAATTTTTAATTCATCATAACAATTCATTATTCTTAAAATGTTATTATAGAGATAAACAATTATTGATTGGATGGATTATAATAATTTTAGAAATTATGTAGGTAACGATTCGTTAAGTAGTTTTAGGAACTGTTATGCAATAACAGTAATAACAGTAAATGTTTAATAATCAACTGAGTAATCTCGGGCCTCCAGCAATTGCTTGTTCTGCCTAGACTTAAAGACGGTCTTAGTACAAAGTAGCCTAATAAATAAATATGAGTAAGTGAATATTTATAAGTAAATACCATTCTCATTACCTACTTGCAACAATCAACGAACCAAATCAAATGAAATCCATTTCAGTAATTTTTCTCATCTAGTTGTCTCCGCCCATTACTTAATTCATGCTCATTTACTCATTACTCATACTCATAACTCAGTGATTATTACCTCAGCGTCTGTCTACAAGAGCCGTGAAGTTCTGCCGCTCACGATTGCTCTCAGGCGATCGAGACTCTCAACTCTGTCTGACCTCCTGTTCAAATCGCCTCTGTTACTTCACTGTTCGTTAGTTAGTAGCCATTCCTTAACCTTGCACTAGTTACCAGCTAGCCGCCCGATAAATGATGGCGTTGACTGGCTATTAGTGGATAGTAGCACGCCCGCTACTATTATTTACCTCCATGCGGATATATTGTCATATTCACATGTGATTGTTAATTATGTATGATATACAAGCTGTCCCAGGAAAACAAGGAATTGGTTGGCGAGAGACATAACTAAAAACTAATGGGCAACAAAGAATTTTGCCAACATTTTCATAATTAATATAATATGTGATGTGATGTCCGTCAATACGGTGGTGTGGATAGCAATATGGAATTCGAATCCGGAAATCCCGAGTTCGAATCTCACTCAAGCTAAAAATTATATGAACTATCACACTGCGGCTCGGTGAGTGCGGACCCTGTACTGTAATTGGGATTAAATTCCTGTTGTACAGCATAAGTAAATAAATAAATAAATAAATAAATAATCTACAAATATGTTCGTCAGTACGGTGGTGTGGATAGCGATACGGAATTCGAATCCGGAGATCCCGAGTTCGTATCTCACTCAAGCAAAAAATTATATGAACTACCACACTGCGGCTCGATGAGAGCGGACCCTGTACTGTAATTGGGATTAAATTCCTGTTATACAGAGTAACAAATAAATAAATAAATAAATAATTACCGATAATATTTTGACAAGAACTATGAGTTCTTATGGAAATGATAATATAGTGAATGCGTTAAATAAAATATATCGTCACGTCTTTTAGCCCTTACTGGGTGTGGTATTATAAATAATATAAATATATCATCACGCTTTTTACCCATTACTGGGTGTGGCACTCTGCCGTAAGCAGATCTCGGTAAGTGATATATTATATATTATGCAGTAGCAGATTCCGGTAAGTCTTTCATTTAAGTGCATGAAAAGTGGTTACCAACCGTCAAAACACAACCTCAAAGATATTAGTGGAAGGGGAGTCACAGGAATAAGTTTTGAATTTTGATGAAAATTGTTTGTCTTGTCGACTATGGGATTGGAACTGAGATACTCAAATCCGCAAACCGAAGCGAGTGCGTTAATTATATTAATTAATAAAACTAAAGAAAATGAGTGATGACGATTTCTTCAGCACTCCACAAAAAATTTTCAAAGCTGCAAATAGTGCAAGTGATATATTATATATTATTTATTTATGTCAAACAATAAGTTTTTCATGAAATGGTGTAAAAAACATAAATAACGAATTTGTTATTTAAACAAACGAGTGCGTATAACGGCTGTGAAGAAGTTTTTGAAAGATGTCAAAAAATAAAAATAAACGCATTACGATTTTCGAACCGACCGATAAATGTGTATGCCATTAAAATACCACAATCCTATTTAATTATACATTCTATACTATAATTGGAATTAAGCTCCTGTTATACTGAGTAGCATAAATAAATTAAATTTTTCTACGATTGCTATGAAAAGATGACAATTACGCTCTCATTTGTCATCGTAAAGTTGACGTTTTCTGTGGAACAATCGAAAAATATCTTTGTCGGCCATCTCCAATGGCAACACGTGTAAAAGATATTAAATGCTCGCTTATTTCAATAGTTACGAGGGATACAAATAAAACAGAAAGTTGTCATATTGACAGTTGACAGAACGAATTAATTTTCATTAGGTACGTATATGTTTTTAAATCATTTAAGATGCAATCGTACAAAAAATTATGTGTGTATCACGAGCATAAAGTGTCTTTGTTCCTCTTACACTATTACCGTGTTCGAGTAACAATTACCACTTTACGCTCTTAATACACAAATAACTATTTACTAACTGATAGGATAGGTTTATTTTACTCAATTGCTTATATTCCTCGTCTTCGGTTCGGAAAGTGAAACTGTACCGTCGGAAAGAAATGTCTCACTTTGTTTCTTTCAACCGTCAGTACGGTGGTATGAATAGCGTGACGCAATTCGAATCTGGAGATCTACAGCTACGCTACGGTGAGTGCAGACTCTGTATTGTACTTGGGACTAAGTTCCTGTTGTACAGCGAACTTAAATAAATAAATATACAAATAACTATTATAACCGCGCTATTATCGTTTTAAAATCCAACAATCTAAATTTTCTAGGACACTTCGTATAATTTCATAATCATAAGAAGAAATTTACATACGCACGTGTGTGTGAGTATATTTTAACACGATTACTGTCCGTGTGTTAGTAATTACGGGTGTTTTGACAGATTTGCGATCTCAGTAGCGTCGACAGGAATGCAGCAAGAATTAGTTCGTGATTATGCTGTCGCATTGTGTTTACTTTCTTGTTGGTTACTGTACGCAGGACATAAGACAGTGATATGATATATGCTCGTATGTTAATTTGTCACTGTTACAGTAATAGATAGGTTTATTGTTATCTTAACAGTCGTTTGATCAAATTAGAGCACGTATTGTAATAAATACTTTAATGAATCATTCGACGAGGGTTTTATATTAGATTACATAACTGACAAAAAATAGGTATTACTGCAGACAAGGATATTTAAAATACACCCATACCCAGGGGCGCCGAGAGAAAAAGCGGGCCCCGGGAAAAAACAAATTCGGGCCTCCTTTAACTTTGAATATTTATTAATTAAATATAAGATACCAAAAAAAATATATTTATAAATATATGTATGACAACAATAAGAATTATTAATATCTAAATAAAGTTATAACAATATAAATAAAATTAAATACAAAATTCTAAGTTAATTGGTGCAGCGATGTGTATTGTATACTCACTGTATGACTATCTAATATCTAGTTGCATATTCGATAAATGCAGGGGATACCAAAACAGCACTACGCACAAATGTATAGAGCCTTTGCCTATGTGTATTGTATACAATGTAGTAATATAAGAAACTAAAATGCAACAATGTAATAATGTACTTTTGAATAGTGTATAAATTTATTTAAAATTTGCAACTGGGGCCGGCCATTCATCAAGCATTTCGTCATTTAGTACTTTATACAATGTAATAAATTGTAGAAAACGTGTATCAGACATTTCGTTATACATGTTTTAGTAAAGAATATAAAAAATTGGTGAAATAGTAGAAAATTAAAAGCAATTTATAAAATTGCATCACATCCGGGCCCTTTGAATTCCACGGGCCCTGGGTATTTTACCCCACCTACCCTCCCCTCTCATCGGGCCTGCCCATACCTCGCTATACGGCTGCACTTTATACGGCATTTCGCTATAACGGCCCTTTTCAATTAAGGCACGTTTTCGATTTACGGCGTAAAATGTTTCGCAATAACGGCAAAAAAATCTTTTTTTCCCATTGAATTTGTATGAATTTGTATTAGAATAATTGAATTCCTTATACGGCTTTTCGCTTTGCGGCCAAGTTTCGTGGAACGTATCTAGGCCGTAAAGTGAGGTATGGGTGTAATTAGAAGATTGTACCAAGTATATGTGGGAAGTAATAGAATCACAAATTTGTTTGAAAATAAACTAATGAAATTAACGATACTTTGAAATTAATAAGTGATAATTTTTCACTCTAATTAAATCTCCTTGGTTACCAATAATATAAATGCTATTTTCATAAACGTCAATAAAACAAATCTATCGAAATGGCAAATTCTCGCTGGGGAACAGCTTCTACAGAAGAAATTTTTGCTTGTTAAATTCTTACGCAGAATGACTAACATAATAATTGTCAGATCATACTTTGATATGAATTTAAATTCGTTGTTACGGAAATTTCCATCAAGGAGTTTCATAACAACTCATGATTCATGTCAAAATATTGTCGGCAATTATCATGTCACTTGTTATATTAATTATTTTCCGTAACACATGCACAAGAAACACGGTCTTATTCCCTAAATTTAGAGAGAGAAACACAGTTTTCTCTCCCCTAGGTAGCATGTTTCTCTTCCTAGAGACTACGATTATTAGCTGTTTGCGGCGTTTCCTAGGTAACTAGTTACGCAACCCATATTTGACATTTGTCCCGATAAGACAGTAATGTTTGTGCACTTGTTACGAAAAGTATAATATGCTTCCCTTGATGCATAACATACTAATTTGTCCGTTAGTACGGTGGTGTGGATAACAATATGGAAATCGAGTCCGGAAATCCCGAGTTCGAATCTCACTCAAGCTAAAACTTATTTGAACTACATCACTGCGGCTCGGTGAGTGCGGACCCTCTACTGTAATTGGGATTAAGTTCCTGTTGTACGGCGTAACATTAAATAAATAGATAAATAAATACCATCACGGCTTTTACCCATTACTGGGTGTGGCATTAAGCCGTAGCAGATCTCGGCAAATGTTTCATTTATGTGCATGAAGAGCAATTATCAGTCATCAAATCATGGCCACTAAAGATGTTAATGTTAATTTAAAAAAATATATATATCATCACGCCTTTTACCCATTACTGGGTGTGGCACTCTGCCTGAGCAGATCTCGGTAAGTGATATATTTTTTTGCGTGAAGTGCGATAACCAGCAGTCGAATCACGGCCTCCAAAGATATTAGTGGAGGGGGAGCCACAGGGGTAGATTTAAATTGGTTCATTTTAATGTCAAATAATGTTTTTGTGGAAGTCGAACTCGAGTTCTCAAATCCACAGACCGACGCGTGTCCGCTGAGCAATCAACCCTATAATAAACTATAGGTAACTTATTTGACAGCAACCAACCTGCAAGATGAGTTATCTGTCAGTTTAATCCAGAAATGACAAACGAGACCCATTGGGGGATTTTGACAAAGATAGAAGAGACAGACGTTTCGAGTTCCAATTATTAAAATTATACACTTATACATTATTTGTAGGACATACTAATTTATACAATATTCCATAACAAGTATAACCAATTAATATTGCTTACTTATATGAAGTATGAATTTAATTATGCCTCTGTTTCATGTTTTTGCCAATTAAATAAATCATTTTATGATTGATAGTTGACAGATGAAAGATGATTTCTTGTTAGATTGAAAGATAAACCGATGATTCAATTTGATTTGATGAATTTATTAAAATATTTTACTGTCGGACAAAGTAATATATCAGAAATGAATGCTCTACAATTGCAGAGCTTAATACTAAATGTTTTATTTTTTATTTGAAGGTCAGTTTCTAGTTACCGAATAACAAGAAAAGAGTTTTTAAACCGGAAACGATAATTTTGAAATGCTATAGTTATTTTAATTATTATTTCATAATTTGATTCTTCATCATTGCACAATCTAAAAATCTATTTCTACATCAGAATTGTCGTTACAAATAATTTTTTATTCACAGATTTTGATTATATATTATTATTATTATTTATGCAGTATGTGGCTCAGTGGTATCGAGTCGGCTTGTGGATTAAAAAACCCGAGTTTCATTCTTTCACGTTAAAACTACCCCTATGGCTTCTCCTCTACTAAAATATTTGGGGGGCGTGCTTTAACAGCTAGTAACCGCACTTCACGCGAATAATTATAATTATATCGAGTCGGCCTGTGGATCTTGAGAACCCTGTATCGATCCCCACAGCCGACAAACAATTTTCACCAATTTAAATCTATCCCTGTGGCTCCCCCTCCACTAATATATTTGGAAGCCGTGATTTGACGGCTGGTAACCGCTCTTCACGCGAAAAAAAAATCACATACCGAGATCTGCTTAGGCAGAGTGTCACACCCAATAATGGGTAAAATGCGTGATGATATATTTATTTTATTGTATTTAATTTTATCTGAATATTTAATTCTAATATCATAATGGTACGCCAATGAATATACCTATAAAAATACTCAAAGCACATTTCGTATTGTGTCTTAATTTGGCATTGAATTAATTACAAATTAGTTCCTAGCGATAAAATCATTGTTTCTTAATTATAAGTTGAACTGGAACCACTATATGTTGTTCCAGTCTACAATTACGCTGATATATTAGCACTTAATTTACTGTAAAGGAAAATATATCGACCTGGGAGTAATTATTGAAATGGTTTGGCAATCTGAACTTTTTCGCGGGACTAATTGATAAGTTAAGAGCAGTTTATTAAACAAAAATTGTATCGAATCAAAATTAGAAAGTCAGGAATTGATTGACGAAATAATTAACTTAAACTAGTTGAACTTACATTAATTAATACAATCCTCATCAAATTGAAAAGATACACTCCATTTAAATATTGTAAAGAAAACTTTTAAAACTTATATATTTGAAATATTGGAAACAATTACCCAAAAGGATTAAAGTATTTGTTAACTTTATTTACAAAATACAATCATCGCTAGTATTAATTATCGATGAAGGATGATTTGATTAAATTTATTTTTCTGCTTTGAATCGATCATAAATTGTTTAGCGAAAAATACTTAAAATAAAAGTGCTTAAAATTTATCTACATCTATCATTTACTTGAAATATATTTGTATAAAATAATTCCGCAACATTTAACAACGAAAAATCTTGTTAATCATCCGTAATTTCGTTTTTTATACTAACTGTCACTGTATCACAATGTTTCAGTAGCTGATAATCTGCTAACATTATCAATAATATTATATATATATATATAATTAATGTATTAATTATATATATATATATATATATATATATATATATATATATATATATATATATATATATATATATATCGGGTGTTTCACAACTTAGAGCAAAAAATTAAAGGGTATATTCTGTACGACGTGCTGATCTTGAAACAAAAAGAATTTTTTTTAAATCGCAAAACTATTTTCCATGTTTCCCAGTCCAAAATGTTTCGTTGCCACTGCCACTGGGTGGATGATTATGTTAAAGTTATTAATTAAATAAAATTCTATTATAAATAACTGCTAATAATTGAATTGTGTAATTATTCTTTCGTAGTTGATACCTACTTCATTGTTTGTGTTTAATAGGACAGCGAATCCAGTGCAGTACTACAAAAAATGTTTTAGGTTAACTACCCTTAATTTTTCGAATTTAAAAAAAAATCTTTTTGTTTCATGATCAGCACGTCGTAGAGAATATACCCTTTAATTTTTTGCTCTAAGTTGTGAAACACTCTGTATAACCGAACATAAGAGTTCTTTTAATATCTTTCTTTTAAGCTAGATCTGCTACAGCATTAAGAAAATGGCAAAACATATTTTTCACTTCCTGTCTATCTCTCTTGTTTTAAGCTTGAACCACGTGACCTTTACTGCCCAGACTTTTAGATCACATTCTCTTAACTAGCTTTCATTGAATTTAACTCAACACTCAACAGACATTTGTAACATTCTCTATCTTACTTAAATTATTCTTTTTGTGTAAGTAATGCAGGAAAAAATTTACGATTATGGTTTGAAAAATGAAAGTACTCGTAACTTCTTGGAAGTATCGATTTCAATATCGTTGAAGTTATTTTCTGAATATTGGATTCAGGAAATTGTGCAACACATTTTACAATACGATGATTCATTTAATTTTTGTTACGATAAAATTACTTCACATTAAAACGGCCTAAATCTTAAAAGAGTTTGAGCTAATCCTGAATTTTGGATTATAAAAAAATTAAACCATCTTCTTAAAAAGAATTAAATAAACTTGTTACTATTTGGATTGAAATAATACCCGATATTCCAAACTTTAAGATTAACTAAAACTTTTTCAAGAATACATTTATACCGGGTGTTTACTTTTTTTTGTTATATTGGAAATTCAATGGTAACGTTTTTCCTTATTAATTTTAGAGCAAAAGTTGAAATACAAAAGTTGTTCACGAGATACAGGTAAATTAAAATTTCCATTTTTAAGCTGTTTACAGAGGGCCATGAAAAATAAAACAAATAATAGTATTGTTTAGTAAAAAATTGCTGAATAAATCCTTCACTCGAGCAATCGAATTTCCACCAAAATACCATCTTACACACTGAACTTTTTCATTTGTAGTAAATCTTTCCATTATTTTAATCTTAATGAAACTGAAGTAACAATTAAAAGAACACAAACTGTGAAACTCAAAGAATACTAAACAATACTATTATTTGTTTTATTTTTCATGGCATTCTGTGAACAGCTTAAAGATGGAAATTTTAATTTATCTGTATCTCGTGACAAGATCGTTGTATATCAATAAATAAGGGCTCGTTTGGACGCAGTTTTCAATTCTGAACAATTTTAATAGGGAAAAATTTATAGCGTAATGAAAATTTTACCATTGAATTTCCTATATAACAAAAAAACAGTAGACACCCAGTATATACTCGAACTTAATCCTGTTATTATTTAGTTCTTAGAATGTGATTTAAATTAGTATCTTTTTAATATCATGTTAGTCACCAGCACCCTTTTTACCACTAGGTGTAGGGTTTTATTCCTTATTCATGTACAAACTTAGCTCACTGTTTTTTTTATCTCTAACATGAGTTTTTGCTTCTTGTATTGTAGTTAGTGTTTTCTCCACGATACCGTCTTCCTCGTCCTCTCTTTTCTCTTATTTAGCTGCCCAAAGTTTTTTGTCGTCTACCTTCACCAGGTGTCATCACCAACTCAATTGTCTTTGCTCTATGTATTCTTCTATCTTTTTAGTTCCCAGTTCTTCTCTCGCTCTCTCTTATTTTATTTAGCATCGCTACCCCTTTGACTCTTCTTAAATATTACATTTCTTACTCTCGTATATTACTGTATATTTTTCTTGATGTAAACCATGATTCGCATCTATAATTAATTATATTTATTATTCTCAATTTTAGCAAAGAAATGAGAATCTATGTAAGTACAATAATTTTAAAGGAGTCTCTCTCCACTTACAATTTTAGGGGCCGTAATTTGACTCAAGTGGATATATTTAGGATTAATTGATTTTTAATTTATAGTGGAATGATAAATAAAAGAGGTGTGTTTCTATAAACAATCAGTTTCTTTTTAAGACTATTACTCGCTCATTATGAAATTATTATTATTAATTTTTTGCAATAAAAAAAAACAAAACAAATACTAATACAATAACAACATTCTTAACATGTTTATACTCCTTTTTGTTCTCATGCAAATCAGCTACTAAATTATTTATGTCTCTTCGTTTTGCAAAAAATAGGCGCCTTTTAAAATTTTCTCGTCTCTTTTTCCCTTTACGTAGGTGGCTAGTTTATTACATAAATTTTCACTAATATCATGATAATAATTTACTATATTTCACGGTTAATATGACTGTTAAGCTACTTCAGAAACTATCTAGCTATTCATAAATATATAGGTAATTATTTCCAAATAATACATATTACAATTTTTCATTGTTGTATAAATTGAGTATAACAACTTGACTCATATTGTCAGCTGTATCACAAAAATGTAACTTGAAACTTGGTTTGAATGAATAAAGGTAAATTGAATGTTTGACAGTAATATAAACTATTACATATAACATAAATAGATCACTTAGCGAGCTCTGCTACGGTAGAATGCCACATCCAATAATGTGTAAAAGGCATGATATAATATTTTCCTGAAACTGACAGGAAAATAAACATTTGCCTAACTTTTAAGACTCAGGAAAGCTTTGTTTTGCATGCCTAGGCAGGAAAATAATAGATTGCCTGCCTAAGCAGGCAATGAAAGAAAAGTGTGTGTCTAGTTACTTAGCAACATAAAATACTGACTGAATATGTAAGTCAAATATTTTTTTAAATTTGAATTAATTTAAAATATGTATTATTTGTTTATAAGTTTCAGGTAAAATGTTATACGTAACACGTCAGTAAAGCGTCGTACAGGATTTGTAAGCTGTTTCAAACCTTGGCATGAAACTATCTACTCATCCTGTAATTGAACACTTTCCTGACTTTTTACATAAATAAGTATTAATCACGTTAAAACCACCCCTGACTTTTTACGTAAATAACTATTATTTAATTTTTAACTTGAATAGT